>SJYT01079204.1:602604-629143 GCA_006410635.1 Cephalophus harveyi | reverse complement strand
TTGACTGTAAGTATTCTATATAGTATAGGGTTTATTACCTAAAAACATTAACAAATGTTAACAGACATTAACAAATTAATAAACATTAGAACAATTGAATCGTTAACAGTTTTATTGCAATCTTGAGTAAATTCCTTCTCTGTTGCATTTTATAAATTGTTTACATATTATATAGAAGTGAATTTATTAAAAACTCAAACTGTACAAGAACTTTATGAATATCCTAATTTAACTTTGCTTTACCATATTTCATCTATATGCACTTTTGTTCACATTTAGCATTTTTGAAACTAGAATATGTCCTTCTGTTGATACTGCCTTGCAATGTAGTGGACGGGGCAGCTCTTGGTGCTATTACCATTGTCTGAACAAATGCAGACTTGGTCATGGTTGTTCATACTTCCATCACTTCAGTGGAGTTAAGTACATTATTTATATTATGTCTTGGGTTTAGTTTATATTTAAAATATCTTCAAAGGATCATACTTTGTTTTGGAACTGAAACAGACAGTTTATGGAGAGAGGCAAGGAAATAGAACAGCAGGTTGTCAATTTTATATTAGCAAGGCACATGTTTATCATTGGAAAAATAATATTAATTTAATATAGTCTTGCAGAGTAACAGCCAAATGCTTTACAAGACTGTTGTGGGCTGAATTGATTCCCTCCAAAATTTATATGTTGAAGCCCTAACCTCCAATATGACTGTATTTGGTAATAAGGCCTTTAAAGAGGAAACTAACGTTAAATGAGGTCATAAGGGTGGGAGCTTAATCCAATATGACTGACGTCCTTGTGAGAAGAGGAAGAGATACCGTGGATGAATGTGTATGAGAAAAGGCCATGTGAAGACATAGCAAGAAGACTGTCAACTGCAAGCCAAAGAGAGGGACTTCAGAAGAAACCAACCCTGCCAGTACCTTGATCTTGTTCTTCCAGCCTCCAGAATTGTTTGAAAACAGATTTCTATTGTTTGTCACCCAGTCCGTGGTATTTTGCTATGGCAGCCCTAGCAAACTAATACCAGGACCTAAGTAAGAAAGACTCTTACAAGTAAATGAAGCTATGTTACATGCTGATATTAGTGTGAAAGAATTGTGTATCATGGAACACACATGAAAGCATCCACATTCGTTTTGCATAATGGATGTCAAGGGTTTGAAAGAGCCCTGGAGATGATAGTAGAACATGCTTTCAAGAAATGCTGTCTCATCCATCATCCATCCATGGCACCATTTTCAACTCTGAGTTGAAAAGTGATGCAGAAGAGTTGGGCTGTGAATAAGAAGTTGTAGAATCACTTTAACAATTTATCTTGATTATATTTCCCTTGTTGTCTGCTCTGCATAAGATCAACAACAACAAAATCTATCTGAATGATTCAAAAAATCTTCCAATACGTCTGAATATTCCAGGTGATACTAAAGCATTATATTTAATTGGCGGTGTTTTGTTTTGTTTTTTCCTTGTGTGTGTTCTCAGTCACTAAGTTGTGTCTGACTCTTATGACATCATGGAGTATAGCCCGCCAGGCTCCTCTGTCCATGCGATTTCCCAGGCAAGGATATTGGGGTGGGTTGCCATTTCCTTCTCCAGGGGATCCTCCTTTATCAGGGATTAATTGTGTATCATGGAACACACATGAAAGCATCCACATTCGTTTTGCATAATGGATGTCAAGGGTTTGAAAGAGCCCTGGAGATGATAGTAGAACATGCTTTCAAGAAATGCTGTCTCATCCATCATCCATCCATGGCACCATTTTCAACTCTGAGTTGAAAAGTGATGCAGAAGAGTTGGGCTGTGAATAAGAAGTTGTAGAATCACTTTAACAATTTTTCTTGATTATATTTCCCTTGTTGTCTGCTCTGCATAAGATCAACAACAACAAAATCTATCTGAATGATTCAAAAAATCTTCTGATAAGTCTGAATATTCCAGGTAATACTAAAGCTTTATATCTAATTGGCGGTGTTTTGTTTTGTTTTTTTTTCCTTGTGTGTGTTCTCAGTCAGTAAGTTGTGTCTGACTCTTTATGACCTCATGGAATATAGCCCGCCAGGCTCCTCCGTCCATGGGATTTCCCAGGCAAGGATATTGGGGTGGGTTGCCATTTCCTTCTCCAGGGGATCCTCCTTTATCAGGGATTGAACCCCAATCTCCTGCATTGATAGGTGGGTTCTTTATAACTAAGCCACCAGGGAAACCCTTTTAAAAAATAGAATAAAATAGCAAGAGTGTCACAAAGTCAGTGGCATCCTGGGTTTGGTTAAATATGGTGTATTAGTTTGCTCGAGTTACCATAGCAAAATGCCACAGACTAGGTGGCTTAAACAATAAGAGATGTGTTTTTTCACAGTGTCAGAGGCTCAAGTCCACGATGAAGGTGACAGGAAGTTTAGTTTCTGGTGAGGCCTTCTTTCCTGGCTTGCAGTTGATTGCCTTCTTGCTGTGTCTTCATGTGGCCTTTCCTCTGTGGATGAGCGGAGAGGAAAACTCTGTCTTCCTCTTCTTACAAGGATGCAGGTTAGGGCCTCAAACATGTGATATTGTTTAACTGTAATTACCTCTTCCAAGGCCCTATCTCTAAACATTTGGGGTTAAGACTTCCACATATGAATTCTGGGGGGACCCAATTCAGTCCTTAACACATGATGATATGTATTTATTTATTTGTTTATTTATTTTTTATGTATTTATTTAGTGTAAGTCTGTCCTGCCAATTGATAGACCTTTGATTGTTAGTGCCACAGTGACACTCAGATTTTTCCTTTGATCATCATTGTACCCCCAACACCTAGCACATGGTCTGACACTTAGGAAATGTCCCATGAATGTTTGTGGCCTCACTGGAAACTTTGTGATCCTCTCTAAGAACTGGGTATGTTTCTGCTTTGGGAAAGAAGACCAGAGATCTCCCATACATGCTTCAGACACTGGTGTCAGGACCAGCTCCTGTTGATCATAACTACTAGTCATGATTGATAGTGAGCACTAGAACATGAGAGTTTGGCAATCCTTAGAAATCAAGTGAAATCCTCTCAAGTCACAGGCGAGGAAACTGAGCAACATCCTTACCCAAAGCTAGTTAGAGGCTCGGAAGTCCTCTGCAGTGCTCTTTCCACCTCCTGAGTCTGGTCATCAGTCTGGAAATTCACAAATGTCCCATGAAACTGTGTCCTGTGACTCTAAGACTATTTTCTATTTGATGTATGAGAGCCAGGAAATTTGTAGTTGGAAAATTTCATNCAACATCCTTACCCAAAGCTAGTTAGAGGCTCGGAAGTCCTCTGCAGTGCTCTTTCCACCTCCTGAGTCTGGTCATCAGTCTGGAAATTCACAAATGTCCCATGAAACTGTGTCCTGTGACTCTAAGACTATTTTCTATTTGATGTATGAGAGCCAGGAAATTCGTAGTTGGAAAATTTCATACAGTTTTTTCTTAAGCTGGAGATGAAAACGTTAATATTATGTTTGGGAAGATTAGCCTTTTGTTCTAGAAGACCCATCTGAATGGCTCCTTTGGTTGTATGGGGCAGCATCCCTGTATGCCAGGGGAACTGGAGCCTGGTTGCTGGAAGCAGTGTTGCCCTGATGCAGATGTAAAGCCTGAAAGATTTTGCTGTGGGTGGGTGGAGGGTAGGGTTTGGGGGGCAGCGATTTGGGGGAGATGGGAAGGCTGAAGGGCAAAGGTCCTCAGGAATCACATCTCTGCATCCTGTCCTTCCCGCTTCCCACTTGGTTGTACTTTACCCAAGTTCTTGCTTTTTCTTATACAAGGCAATCATGCTAGTGTTGGTGTAGTCACGGTGGTGAGGAGGTGGGAGCTGAGGGTTGTTTTCAGAAAAATGGAACAGAGAGAAGACTCTAGGGCGTGAGGTTTGGTCTTTAACTTGGGTTGGAAATGGAAACTGAGACACAGGATATCCTTTTGTAGAAAATGGACATATTAAGGTTTGGAAGCAGAAGGTCCGTTATGGCCTGTTCAGAAGAGGGGCCTGCTCTGGGATCCCAGAGCTGGAGGCCGGGCCTCAGCACAGAGGCGCTATTCTGGTTTACCCACCTTGGGGTGATGTTCAAGGTCCCTGGGCTGGTCCACATGCTGCCCTCAGCTCTGGTCTCACCATCCCTGGAGGTGAACATCAGTGTGGACGGGAATGTAGCTAGGTTCCTGCTGGGGAGCCTGACCCCATAGAACACATGTGAAGGGTGCCCACCGAAAGCGGGAAGGACAGGGTGCATAGATGTGATTCCTGAGGACTTTGGCAACTTGGGAAAGATGACATGACCTTCTGGTCAAACAGGAGGGGCTCAGAGGTGCTGCTCTTTGTGCACTGAATGTCAGTGAGCCTTTGTCCCCATGGCCTGAGACATTGCAGGTACACACACCAGAGCATCTCTTGCTCCCTCTTGGCTCAAAATGCTTCCCTCACATCATTCTTTTATTTATTTTTTCTGTCATAGTATCAGGGTAAAAGAGAGCTGCCATAGCTCAGTCACCATGGGAACTAATGCCCAACCTCTTCTTTTGTATGAGTTTTACCCAGATTGTTTTTCCCTTCTCCAGGGGATCTTCCCAACCCAGGGATTGAATCCAGGTCTCCCACAATGCCGGCAGATTCTTTACCAGCTGAGCCACAAGCGAAGCCCAGGGATGGGGAAACAATGGAAACAGTGAGAGACATTATTCTTTTGGGCTCCAAAATCACTGCAGACGGTGACTGTAGCCATGAAATTAAAAGACACTTGCTCATTGGAAGAAAAGCTGCGACCAACCTAGACAGCATATTAAAAAGCGAAGACATTACTTTGCTGACAAAGGTCCATCTAGTCAAAGCTATGTTTTTTTCCAGCAGTCATGTATGGATATGAGAGTTGGACTATAAAGAAAGCTGAGCACCAAAGAACTGATGCTTTTGAGCTGTGGTTTTGGAAAAGACTCTTGAGGGTCTTCTCAAGGCAGTCAATCCTAAAGGAAATCAGTCCTGAATATTCATTGGAAGGACTGATGCTGAGGTTGAAACTCCAGTACTTTGGCCACCTGGTGAGAACTGATTCCTTGGAAAAGATCGTGATGATTGGAAAAATTGAAGGCAGGAGGAGAAGGGGACGACAGAGATGAGATGGTTGGATGGCATCATCAACTCAATGAACGTGAGTTTGGGTAAACTCCAGGAGTTGGTGATGGACAGGGAGGCCTGGCATGCTGCAGTCCACGGGGTCACAAAGAGTCAGACACGACTGAGCGACTGAACTGAATTGAACTACCCACATTGTCTATTTAGTCTTCAACTGTCCCAGGCTTAGACCTGCCATGATGAGTGTGATCTGCTTGTGACACCATGGGGCAGGCAAGAAGGCAGGGGCAGGACTGTGCCTGGCATGAGAGCTCCCCTGGATCAAGGGCCAGAGATGGGGGAACCGAGATGCAGCCTGCCCAGTTTGGGACCAGGGCTCAGGCCGCACTTCTGTGGATGATGATGGAGGCCAGCTGGCCACTGGGGCTATAGGCAGATGCCAAGACCAAAGGAGGCCGGGGGAAGCCCTGCTTAGTATCCAGTTTTGGATTTAGCAGAGACTAAGGTAGAAAGCAGAGGGAGAGAAAGGCAGTGGAGCCACTGTAAGCTTCCTGTCTTGGCTGGGATTGGCTCCAGATCTGGGTGGCGGTGGGGAGAGGGGAACCCCAGTACTCAGCCTATAGGAGAAGGGAAGGCAGAGACAGGGGAGGGAAGGCCCGGCACTCACGATTCTGGGGAGAACTTTTCTATTTCTGTGTATTTGCTTAATAAGTACCACAGATCAGGGTTAAGGAGAATGAGGGCCAGGCCAGGCCAGTGCTAATTCTGCTGAGAGTGTCTCACAGACTTGGAAGACAAGCCTGGCCTCTGTTTGTCAGCCTTCCAGGATCTTCTTAAGCAGGAGCAGGAGTGGAGGGTGAGAGGCAGCTGAAAGTAGGTCTGGAGGCATCTGTGCTAATTTCTCTTCCCAGATAAAGGGCACTTCCAGGGCCTCAGAACTTTCTGTGGCCTTCCCCTTGTGCACGGTGTGGAAAATTGCATTCTCCTGTGCTCAAGGCGGCTGAGGAGAGCATGCTTTGTGCCGGGGCCCTGTTCATGTCTCTTTGTCAATTCCTCCGTGACAGCTGCAGACTGGGAGACCACACTTCAATTATGTACCCAGCAGGTGAGGGTGCTTGGGCAGGGGCCATCTTGGGTGAGATCAAGGAGGTAATTCATCCTTTTTACACACCCGCGGGCTGAGGGAGGATTGTGCATACAGATTGTGGCCGGCCTGAGAGCAGCGAGGAAAGAGGCGGTGGAAGGAAGAGTGGATAGGGGAATTGAGAGCCAAGAGGATGATTACACGGCTGCAGGGCATGGACTTGTCCAACCATCCATCTCCGGCCCTCTCTCACTCATCCCATCATTCCTGGCATTTCCACAAAGGACAATTTGTGCATCAGAGGATACCGAGAAGGCTGGAGGCCACTGCTTCCTGGGAGGGTGGACGCCTGTGATGGGGCTGTTGGGCGGAGCAGAATTCTTCCCACCTCACCACTGGCTCCATCCTTTGGGTTCAGCTAGCTATGGTTTTTTGCAACCTTCAAAAGATCAGAGGTGAGGCTGGCTGGAGGTGCCTCACCGCCACCCCCAGGGAGACCAGAATGATTCAACTGCCCAAGGTCAGTTGCATTTTAGGAAGAGAATGAGTCACAGAAAGCTGCCAGGCTGAGAAGTCTTTTTGCTGCTCAAAGAAGGCCGCCTCATTGGAGTGCGTTGGGGGTGGATGTGGGTGGCAGGTAGGGACACTCTGACCCTCCCAGGCTTGAAGTCACCCAGGAGAGCAGCAGGCAGGGCAGGATCTTGGCAGCTGCTGTTGCTGTTCCCTGGGCTGTGAGAGCCTTGCTCCGGAGCCCAAGTGCCCCAGGGCACTTGGACCTTTGTACAGTGACTGTGGGATGGAAGCAAGCATGGCGGACAATAGCCACTGGCTGCGAAGCTCTGTCTCCCCTGGGGTGCAATTGCTTGGGAGGGTTTCTGAAGCTCACACATTCCTGGAAATGTCATTGTGCAGAGGTTCCACACCTCAAACCCTGGACTCCAGCGGGACCTTCCCCAATCTATGGAACCAGGAGTCCAGGCCGCCAGCACCTCAGCTCCTCTCCCTGACTTCAAGGGGGCCCCTTCTTTCCTCTACCCTGGCCCCATTTCTCGGGGTCCCCCAGTCCCCAGGTCCCTGCACCCCCAGTAGCCTCTCAGCTTACTGCTCCAGGGGAACCTCTCAGAAGAGCTCCCCAGCTTTCTGGCTTTGAAGCTCCAGCTTGTCCAGAGTTCTTGTCCAAAACTGAGCCAACCTGGGCCTTAGAGCCAAGGCTCTGAGCCAGAGTTGCTGCCTTCGTCTTCCATCCTGATCACAGAGATGGTGGCTGCTCCTCCTCGGCCCTTCCTTTGCTCGTTGGGGCTCTCTGCCCCCTGAGTTCTGGTGAACAGGATGCTCCCAGCGGAAACTTGGAGCCCCTCCTCCTGCCTCCAGCCTGCTGGCAGAGTTGCATTCCATGGCGGTTGCCATGGTTGACAGAAGTAATGATGAACTTGAGCCAGGGAAGCCTCTGGGGAAATGTGAAAAATACTCCTGGGGTTGTTGCAGGAAGAGGGACCCCTTCCAGGGCCTGAAACTGGGCTCTTGTCTAACACTTGGAAATGAGTTGTCCGAAGAGACACATGTGCTGACAAAGCAAGAGATTTTATTGGGAAAGGGCACCCAGGTGGAGAGCAGTAGGGTAAGGGAACCCAGGAGAACTGCTCTACTGCGTGGCTCGCAGTCTCGGGTTTTATGGTGATGGGATTAGTTTCCTGATGGTCTTTAGCCAATCATTCTAATTCAGAGTCTTTCCTGGTGGCGCACGCATCGCTCAGCCAAGATGGATGCTAGCAAGAGGGATTCTGGGAAGTGGACGGACACGCGGTGTCTCCTTTAGACCTTTCCCGAACTCTTCAGTTGGTGGTGGCTTATTAGTTCCATATTCCATATCGGGATCTCCTGTCATAAAACAACTCATGCAAATGGTTACTATGCTGCCTGGCCAGGGTGGGCGGTTTCAATCAGTGTGCTTCCCCTAACAGGGTGACATCATCAGGACTGGAGCCTCACCTTGAACGCTTCAGTTATGGAGTGAATCTTTGCTGATGGCTTTCCCAGATGGAGGGAGGGTATTGTACAGAGTGAAGTTAAGTCAGAAAGAGAAAAACAAATATCGTATATGAATGCGTATACATGGAATCTAGAAAGATGGTACTGATGCACCCTGTTTGCAGGGTAGCAATGGAGATGCAGACACAGAACAGACTGTGGACACAGGGAGGCGGAGGAATGAGAGGGTGGGATGAATGAAGAGAGGAGCATGGACACATACACGCCAACATAGGTAAAATAGAGAGCCAGTGGGAATTTGTTGTATGACTCCGGGAACTCAAACCAGGGCTCTGTGACAACCTAGAGGGGTGAGATGGGGTGAGAGGTGGGAGGGAGGCCCAAGAGGGAGGGGACATATGTATACCTATGGCTGATCCATGTGGATGTATGGCAGAAACCAACACAATATTATAACTATCCTTCAATTAAAAATAAATAAAAATTTTAAAAATGGCATAAAGTCTTGAAGTAAAACACCACCCTGCCAATATCTTGGTTTTGGATTTATGGCCTCTAAAATTCTGAAAGAATAGCTTTATGCTATTTTAAGCCATCAAGCTTTTGGTAATTCTTTACAAAAACTTTTAGGAGCTAAAACATATACCAGTAAGCTTTTTACATTCTGTTACATTAAAATCAGATGATCTATTAAAAAAAAAAGAAAGAAACAGTGGGATCGAGGCCCACTGTTTGTCAGCTACCTTGAGCAAATCGTATTTGTCCTGCTCCGTCTGGGGGCAATTAGCTGCCTCATTTCATTTGGCGACCTTTGCTCTCTGTAGCCTACTGAGAACACTGGCTGCGCTGATTTTGCTCCTCGATCTTCATCTCCTTGCCCACCTCCCCTCATGCTGATTTTCTTGGTCCAGGAATATTTGGGCTTCAAGGGAGGATGGAAAGTCTGGTTGGGATGGAGGGAGCCTCAAAATGGACCAGCATAGTCTTCTCATCCGGGAATGTTCCCAGGCTTGAAGCTGAGGGTGTGTGTCCCCCATCAAGGTTCCGCAGCAAGTGAACCAGGACGCTTGACTCTGCTTCCCAAGACACAGGCATTCCAGTGAGCTGAGCGCTGGCTCCAAGTGCTGTAGAGGGGTCACTGAGGTCGCTGGGAGCTTTCACTGGTCTTCAGGAAAAATGGAGACAGCAAAAGGCATGTAGGATTTTTCATAAGTCTAATTTTCTTTGGTTGAGATTTCTGCTCTTATCCTGTGATTATGTTCTTCCCATTTTGTGGTGTTAACAAGTCATTTAAAAATGAAATGATGGTGATAATAGGATTTATTTTTAATGTGCTTATTTGGCAAAATGTAAAGTTGGCAATCCTGTGTTGATCTACCCTCCCCCAAATTATTTTGAAATTTTCTTGGCATGTGACAAGTCAGAGTCTGGGAGCGGGGGAGAGAGATGCTACATTGCTGCTTTAGGAGCTGGTACAGTGGGTAAGAGCCTGAGGGGGCTCAGGGCAGGCCATCCCCAAGAAGGCCCCTTGGCACAGTGAACATTTCAGGCTGCAGGAATTTGAGAGCCCACAGGGGCAGGAAGAAATCTTTGACCTGCCCTGAAGTGGGTCTCAGGCCCTCGTGTGAGAGGTGCCCTCTCTCTGTATGGAGGACAAGGAGCATCCTTATCTCCAAAGACGGAGGGGTGCTGAGAAGAACCCGAATGAGCAGGCCCTGCTAAGCTGCCACCCAGCTTCCTACCCTCAGCTCATGCCCTTTGTTCTACCACATTTTCCCCATGACTTTCGTCTCTTCACCAAACCTAGCATGCAAACATGCAGGCTTAACCACTTCTTTGGGTCTTTATTTCCTTAGGAAGTTTCTCATGCCACATAATATTTATATGAAATAAATTTATATCTTTTCTCTTGTTCATCTGTTACAGAGACCCAGCCATGGTCCTAAGATAGGCAGAGGATAGAAAGGTATTTTTCCTCCCCTACACATCTCACTCTGGAACCAGACAGTCTTGGCTCTCACAAGGCTCCCACATGTATTAGTTATGTGACCTCTGGGCTTTAAGTTCCTAATCTGTGAAATAGGAGTCATATAGTACCTACCTGGTGGGGTTGTAATGAGTTTACATGTTCTCTGTTATTACTTCTAAATATTTTCATTAAAGATACGATTTCCTTGTCCACGGAGAGTTTTAATTCCAAACATTCTACACAGGAGACTGGGAATGTTTTCCCCCAGCTGGTTAATCCAGTCTCTCTCATACTTCTTTACCATTTAGAGCTTTAATGAAAGGAAGAGGCAAAAAGTAAGAGATGGAAAGGAGAAAAAGGCAGGAGGGTGCTCAGGAGTTGTTAGAGATGCGGGTTCAATCCCTGGGTCAGGAAGATCCACCGGAGTAGGAAATGGCAACCCACTCCAGTATTCCATGAAGCAGAGGAACCTGGTGGGCTACAGTCCATGGGGTCTCAAGAGTTGGACATGACTGAGTGACTGAGCGCACAAAGTTATGGGATCAACAGAAAAGCATCTCTGAAAGACAGTTTTTGGCAACATCAATCCAAACCATTTTATTCCCATTTCACCTAGCAGTTCATTTCTTGGATATTATTCTATAGACAAATTTACACTTATGCTTAAAGATATATGAACAAGTGGGCTTCCCTGGTAGCTCAGCTTGTAAAGAATCCACCTGCAATGCAGGAGACCTGGGTTCGATTCCTGGGTTGGGAAGAACCCCTGGAGAAGGGATAGGCTACCCACTCTAGTCTAGTATTCTTGGGCTTCCCTGGTAGCTCAGATGGTAAAGAATCTGCCTGTAGTGTTGGAGACCTGGGTTCGATCCCTGGGTTGGGAAGATTCCCTGGAGAAGGAAATGGCAACTCATTCCAGTACTCTTGCCTGGAAAATCCCATGGACGGAGAATCCTAGTAGGCTACAGTCCATGGGATCGCAAAGAGTCAGACACAATTGAGCTACTTCACTGTATGTGGAATGAAATCATGCAACTTGACAACAACGAGGCATATCTACATGGCTATATGAAACAGTCTCCAAGATAATTAAGTTAAAAAAGAAAAGGAAAGGAAACAAAGGATAAGAAGAAGATGACAACTGTGCTAACTGTTCTTTTTGTCTTTTATGGGAAAATATATATACATATATTCCTGTCTATGCAAAAACTATTTCTGGAAGGATTCCCAAGAAACTTGTATTACTGTCTGTCTCTGATGAAAAAGGAGGGATCTGAGAGATCCAAACATGGGAGTGTTACTTTCCATTGTTGTTATTTTTCATTTTATTTGATTTTTTGCCATGTGTGTGTCTGACACAATATCAAAATACTAAGTGAATGACTGAAGTTGCTCAGTCATGTCTGACTCCTTGCAATCCCATGGACTGTAGCCTACCAGGCTCCTCCATCCGTGGAATTTTCCAGGGAGGAATACTGGAGTGGGTTACCATTTCCTTCTCCAGGGGATCTTCCCGACCCATGGATCGAACTCAGGTCTCCTACATTGCAGTTATTCCTGTCTATGCAAAAACTATTTCTGGAAGGATTCCCAAGAAACTTGTATTACTGTCTGTCTCTGATGAAAAAGGAGGGATCTGAGAGATCCAAACATGGGAGTGTTACTTTCCATTGTTGTTATTTTTCATTTTATTTGATTTTTTGCCATGTGCGTGTCTGACACAATATCAAAATACTAAGTGAATGACTGAAGTTGCTCAGTCATGTCTGACTCCTTGCAATCCCATGGACTGTAGCCTACCAGGCTCCTCCATCCGTGGAATTTTCCAGGGAGGAATACTGGAGTGGGTTACCATTTCCTTCTCCAGGGGATCTTCCCGACCCATGGATCGAACTCAGGTCTCCTACATTGCAGACAGACACTTTACTGTCTGAGCCACCAGGGAAGCCCTCATAGCTTCCCTCATAGATGGGCTTCCTCATAGCTCAGTTGGTAAAGAATGTTTCTGCAATGCAGGAGACCCTGGTTTGATCCCTGGGTTGGAAAGATCTGCTGGAGAAGCGATAGGCTACCCACTCCAAAAAGGAAAAGATATAAGCATCTGAATGCAGAGTTCCAAAGAATAGCAAGAAGAGATAAGAAAGCCTTCCTCAACAATCAATGCAAAGAAATAGAGGAAAACAACAGAATGGGAAAGACTAGAGATCTCTTCAAGAAAATTAGAGATACCAAGGGAACATTTCATGCAAAGATGGGCTCAATAAAGGACAGAAATGGTATGGACCTAACAGAAGCAGAAGATATTAAGAAGAGGTGGCAAGAATACATAGAAGAACTGTACAAAAAAGATCTTCACGACCCAGATAATCATGATGATGTGATCACTTCAGGTCAGGAAGCAACAGTTAGAACTGGACATGGAACAACAGACTGGTTCCAAATAGGAATAGGAGTATGTGTATATTGTCACCCTGCTTCTGTGCAGAGTACCTCATGAGAAACTCTGGACTGGAAGAAGCACAAGCTGGAATCAAGATAGCCAGGAGAAATATCAATAACCTCAGCTATGCAGATGACACCACCCTTATGGCAGAAAGCGAAGAGGAACTAAAAAGCCTCTTGATGAAAGTGAAAGAGGAGAGTGAAAAAGTTGGTTTAAAGCTCAACATTCAGAAAACGAAGATCATGGCATCTGGTCCCATCACTTTATGGGAAATAGATGGGGAACAGTTTAAACAATGTCAGACTTTATTTTTTTGGCTGCAGAATGACTGCAGATGGTGATTGCAGCCATGAAATTAAAAGAAGCTTACTCCTTGGAAGAAAAGTTATGACCAACCTAGATATCATATTGAAAAGCAGAGACATTACTTTGCCAACAAAGGTCCATCTAGTCAAGACTATGGTTTTCCAGTGGTCATGTATGGATGCAAGAGTTGGACTGTTAAGAAGGCTGAGCGCCAAAGAATTTATGCTTTTGAACTGTGGTGTTGAAGAAGACTCTTGAGAGTCCCTTGGACTGCAAGGGGATCCAACCAGTCCATTCTAAAGGAGATCAGTCCTGGGTGTTTTTCGGAAGGAATGATGCTGAAGCTGAAACTCCAGTACTTTGGCCACCTCATGCGAAGAGTTGACTCATTGGAAAAGACTCTGATGCTGAGAGGGGTTGGGAACAGGAGGAGAAGGGGACAACAGAGGATGAGATGGCTGGATGGCATCACTGACTCGATGGACGTGAGTTTGAGTGAACTCCTGGAGATGGTGATGGACAGGGAGGCCTGGCATGCTGTGATTCATGGGGTCGCAGAGTTGGACACAACTGAGCGACTGAACTGAACTGACCCACTCCAATATTCTTGGGCTTTCCTTGTGGTTCAACTGGTAAAAGAATCCACCTGCAATGAGGGAGTTCAATCCCTGGGTTGAGAAGATCCCCTGCAGAAGGGAAAGGGTACCCACTCCAGTATTCTGGCCTGGAGAATTCCATGGACTGAATAGTCCATGGGTTTGCAAAGAGTCAGCACGACTGAGCAACTTTCACTCACTTTATATATCAAAATACCATTAAATATAAAATTAAAAAATAAAATTATGGGGCCAACTTAAACCTGCCTTTTGATTGTATTGTGAAGTTGAAAACATCTATATTAACTCCAGGTGGAATTCCTGCCCACTCTAGGGCCTCTAAGGTCTCTAGTTACTCCTCGAAGATAGGAAAGTGTTAGTGGCTCAGTCATGTCTGACTCTTTGTGACCCCATGCACTGTAGCCCTCCAGGCTCCTTCATCCATGGGATTTTCCAGGCAAGAAGACTGGAGTGGGTTGCCATTTCCTTCTCCAAGATAGGAAGATAGGAAGAAGATAGGAAGCTCCTTGTATATCAGTCATTCTAGAACATTACAGACTCCTCATGGCACTCCTCCCAAGGAACATTTCCCAGGGGACTCCTCCCATGGTACCCTCTTACCCTTCCCAGGGCCCTTTGGGTAGTGAGAGGACAGTGATTCAGAGGAAGGATTTCTGACTTCCTGGGAAATTGCTTAAGTTGAGGGACTATCCCTGTCATGCTTAAAGTTGAAAGGTCTGACCATGCCCCTCCATAGAAGACCATCCCTGCTTCTGAAAATATAGATTCTAGCACTGGCTCAGCCATATAGCATAGATTTTGTCTTGCCAGGAGCTGTGAGGAGAGGTGAGTGAGGAGCAGCTGAGAGCCTGGGGCAGGGAGAGTTTCTATGTAGTTATATGTCATAATAAAGACACTTCATTAACAAGGCCCGTCCAGGGACACAGCTCTCTTGGGATCTCAGGCAAAATCTCAGATATAAGAACATTTGGAAAAGCTCATAGCCTGGGGTACCATCCAGAGTATACTCACTAGACTGTGTTCACTCCTCTCTGTAGAACTTGGCTTGGCTAAATGGTCTTCTTGCAATGCTCCCTGCTCCTCCCCACTCCCCATCCAAATGATAGTCTTCCATCAGGACCATTCAGTTCAGTTCATTCATCAAACACTCGTCAAGTATCTTCTTACAGCCTGAATCTGTGCTGGGTTTTGGGGACACAATACGTATAAAGGCTGGGCCTCTGAAATTGAAATCTATGTCTCATGGATACACAAAGCCATGAGATAAACATGATGTCTTTCCAAAGCATCAGTTTTACTTGAAAGATTGGGGGGAATGAAAGCCATTTAAATGCCAATAATTTAAAATAATATTCTTATATTAAAACAAATAGATCTATTATGGAATAGGGGCAAAATTTGCATATATTAAAAAAAAACTTCAGATTTCAAAGAAATTGCACACAAGTAGTTGACTTCTTTGGACTACATCCCAGAAACTGGGGAGTACACATGTTAGTTCTCTTCTGCCACTATGAGCGTATTGACTGAAAAGTTTCAAAGTCTCTTCTGAATGTCATGGGGAGAAATGGAAGGGTTTTAGTTAGGGAAGAGTCATAATAAAGCGTGCAGCTTGTTTATTGTATTTGTTATTTAAGGGTAGTTGGTTTACAATGTTGTGTTAATTTATACAGCAAACTGATTCAGTTCAATATACATATACATATATATTTTTTCAATATGATTTGTTATAGAATATCTACTATAGTTTCCTGTTGTATACAATAAGATGTTGTTTATGTATTTTATATACAGTAATTTATACCTGCCAATCCCAAATTCTTAATTTATCCCTCCCCCACCCCTCTTTCTCTTTGGTAAGCATAAATTTGTTTTCTATGTCTTTGAGTCTGTTTCTGCTTTGTAAATAAATTCATCTGTGTCATATTTTAGATTTCACATATAAGTGATATCGTATGGTATTTGTCTTTCTCTTTCTGACTTCACTTACTACGATAATCTCAAGGTCTATCCATGTTGTTGCAAATGGCATTATTTCATTCTTTTTTATAGCTGAGTAGTATTCCATTGCATATATATATACACACACACACACACACACACACACACATATATATATACCACATCTTTTTTATCCATTCATCTGTTGATGGACATTTATGTTGCTACCATGAAGTACTAAACATAAGGGTGAATATATCTTTTTGAATTAGAGTTTTCTCTAGATGTGTGCTCAGGTGTGGGATTGCTGGATCATATGGCAAAGGTTGCAGTTTAGAAATGTCACTTTCAAGGAATGGAAAGTACACTTATGGGTCAAACACTTGCACTTATTTCTACTCCCTCACACCAAACAGTTCCTGTTCCTACCCCCACTTTTCCATCCTGGACACCCTCAGGCATCCAGAAGAAAAACTGTGAGGAGCCACAATGAGAAGGCAGCCATGTGCAAGCCGGAAGTGAGGTTTCACCAGGAGTCATGACCTGGGACTTTCATCCCTCAGAACTGTGGGAAAATATATTTCTGTTCTTTAAGCTAGTCAGTCTGTGGTATTTTGCTATGAGAGCTCTGAGCCAAGGTGCACTGAGGCACATCATGAATTTTCAAAATGCTGTAAAAAACAGCCTAAAGCTGAGAGAGACAGAGAGTAATGGAAGAGGGAGGGAGAGAGAAGAGAATATGAAAGAGCAGTGGTGGCATCTTCTCATCAGCAGTTAGAAGACCATTGAACCCTGACTTTAGACTTCTGAGGAAAATTGTTTAGAAACAATACTTCTATACCTAGCCAAACTACCTCTAGTATGAGAATATCTGGTGGTTAATTGTAGTGACAACTTGACTGAGCTAAGAGTGCCTAGGTAGCTGGTAAAGCATTATTTCTGGGTGTATATTTGAGGGTGTTTTCAGAAGAGATTAGGATTTGAATCTGCAGACTGAATAGAGAACATTGCCCTCACCAGTGCCAGGGGACATCATCTCAGTCATTGAAGGAAGTAAAGGAGGGATGGCTTTGCTCTCTTTCTTGAGTTTGGACAGCTATCTATTCCTGCTCTCAGACACTAGCATTCCTGGATCTTGGGCTTTCAGAGTTGGACTAGAAGTACACCTCTGGCTTCCCTGGATCTTCAGCTTGCAGATAGCAGATCATGAGATTTCTTAGCCTCCACAATCATGTGAGCCAGACTGTCACTATATATATATGTATAAATATATACATATATATATATATCCTATTGGTTATATTTCTCTGGAGAACCCTCATATAAGAATACATTTTTAGAAATGCATGCATTATAAAATTAACCCAAGTGTACCCTTGGTCAGGAAGCTGCTATAAAATGGATTCCGATTCCACAAGTGAAAGTGAAAGTCACTCAGCTGTGTTCGACTCTTTGCAACCCCGTGGACTATACTTATGGAATTCTCAGAGCCAGAATACTGGAGTGGGTAGCTGTTCCCTTCTCCAGGGGATCTTTCCAACCCAGGGATTGAACCCCAGTCTTCAGCATTGCAAGAGGATTCTTTACTAGCTGAGCCACCAGGGAAGCCTATATTCCATAAGGATGAGAATAATTGAGCAGGATTAGGGACCTTCAGATGGTGTTAGAAAAAGAGGAAAGAGAGTTTTAAGAGGGAAATCTAGAAGAAAAGTATGAAATGGCTAGATTACCAAATGCATTTAAACATATCAAAAAGAGATATTCTGGTAAAGGGTTTGGAAAGAAATTAGTGAGGAGTATGTAAAAATTAAGCACATTGGAAAACGTGGCAATTACTTATTGGAGGAAAAGCAAAAAACCTGTACAGAAATAGAAATGTAATCATATATTACATTGATCAGCTGTGAATATTATAGAGTAAAAACAAGAAAAACAATGAAAATTGTGATATAACAATATTGGGAGAATGAAGAGAGGAAAAGTATGCATGTGTGTAAAAGATCTAAACCCTCATCTTCTATAGTAGCAAGTCAATAAACATCTAAAAGTTAAAATCATCAACAAATAGGAGCATATTCAGGTTATTTAGAATTTAAAAGTAAATGCCAGAAGGTGATGGTGATGGATCAAGAATGGAGATATCATTCTGTTGTATAACCCTTGAGTAACATTTTGTAAACTTTATAGTTCTTTGATAAAATTTAAGCTAAATATGTTAGAAAGTCAGAAATATCACTTTTGTAGATATTTGGAGATAAGACTGGTGAAGGATTAAGTGGAAACAGAGAAGGAAGTCAGGAGGCATTGAAGTTATCTGAGCATCATGGGTTGGCTTCCAGCTTGCAGGCTAATTGTTGAGGAGGATCCTTGGGGTCAGCACCTGTGTAAGGGAGGGGGCAGAAACAGGAATGGGCAGAGGAAAATGTCTTTCTATGATGCAGGTCCAACAACAGCTGACCCCACAGGGAGCTCTGGAGCTACAATAGCTCTTTGGAGTTCTCCTGAGTTGGGCTGAGATAGATGAGCCTGGAGTAAGACAGCTCTCTGCAGCTGAAGCACTTCCTAAGGGTTGGGCACCAGCAGCGTCCCCAGAACTGGGGCCACAAGGCTTTTATGGAAGGAGAACCTGAACCGTGCATGACCATCTCCACTACTTATGTTTCTACAGAAGACAGACAATGATGAAGGTTCAGCTAGGTTATGGCAGTGGGAATATGGAGGAGGGAACAGATTTCAGAGGTAATTAGGAGATAAAGCCTAATGACATGCTGAGAAATTGGCTGTAGTGAGTGAAAAGAAAGGAAAGTGAGTTAGGACCATCTGGTATACCTCCAGGTTTCTTGCTGGATGGATGGTGATGCTGGCTGGATTCACACAGAGAGGGCCTCTTATATAAGAGAAAAGATGATACATTCAGTTTGGGATAAGATGATTAGAAAGGCCTGTACGGGGAGAAGGCCCCCTAGAAGCTTCTACCTCAGCTCACCCAGATCTCTTCTCTTAGTTAAAGATGACTTTTGTTTTCTGACCTCCACAACTAAACCTTGAATTATTGTATTGGCCAATAAGTTTGTTTGGGATTTTCTGTAAGATGTTCCAGAAACAGCTGAGTGAAATTCATGGCTAACCCAATATACTTCCTACTAGAAGTTCAACTCCATGAAATCAGGGAGTTTTGTTTTTTTTTCTGTATTCCAGTACCTAGGGCAGATCCTAGTGTTGAGAGTGCAATGCATGTAGATATTTACTGTTGATCAAATGTACTGTTCCTATGATTGTCTCTTTGTGTCTGGCCACCTCAATGAGCACTCAAACTTTTTGTTGCCAGTTATCACAAATTATTTAACTTCTGTCTACCCCACAGCATCCAGCATAGGGCTGGACCCACATACCAAATGCAACTGATTGATGAGCAGCCAAGGGGTCTCAGGTCTAGGACTCCATACATCCCACTCTGCCTCCCAACTTGTTCTCACCTTTCATGGTGGTCTCTCTGGTGCTTGAGTAGACCAAATGCTCTGCAGGATCCATGTAAATGGTGTGAAAAGATGGTGTCCAGAGAGGGCAGAAAGAGCCATTTAAAATATTGCAGAATTAGCCAATTTTGTTGAAAATGAGCTCAGATTATGTACATGAGCAAGACAGGGGAGTGATATTTTTAGGGCCACAAAAATAGGAAAGGTAGAATTGGATTCCCTGATCACCATAACTCTGCTTCTTCAAGCTTTAGTCATGTGCTGGGATGCCAGGGAAGAGGAAGGGGAAGTCTTTTATTATGTGGCCGTACAACCTTCAACCCAGGGAAACTCAGTTGAGTACTCTCCAGCCTCTCCTGGGCCTCAATCATTGGTCTGCACCCCACCAGGAGGTTTAGGTTCTTGCAAACTGCCTAGCCCTCACCCTTGAGATGGAAAAGGTCAGTACAGAGGGAACTTGAAGAACAAAAGAAGGAGAGATCTTGAAGGCCAAAACACTGCTTTATGGTCAAGACTCCGCTTTTGCAGTTGGAAAGGCATTCACAGCATTGGCCATCCATGGGAAGAGTTAGCGGTGACCTAGAAGTAGAAGAAAGTTCCCTGGCTTAGGCTACTTGTTCCTCTCTTGGGCCCCCTGTGTGCATGCTTATTGTTCATGCTTGCTCGTGGACTGACCTTGAGGTAGGTGAATTTCTCAAGGTTTATGGTGAAGGTGATTCTAAGAGTAGTGGACAGGCTATGGATAGCCTCTGTAGTGTAGCCCTCAACAATTTGCTGGGCTAGTATTTCATCTTTGTCACTAAACACCAAATCAGCAACCTGTGAGTTTTATGGGCCAAATTCATGACTTATACTAGAATATAGGAATTGTAGTTTCTAGACTCGTGCTTCCTTTATCAAGATTGATTAACTCTCAGATGTAACTTCCTGTGTGAAGTAGGGCTTGGAGTTTGAATTGGTTTCCAGCTAATGAAAGCAACTCTGCATTCCATGTTCTTCAAACTCCTGGAGATGCCTGGTATGAACATTTAGGATGACTATTTGATGTGGGGTCTGTGATCTGTGTTTGTGGAGCAGGGATTGACCTTTTCAGTGTAAAGAGACAGAAGCTACAGCAGGTTTTGGTTACAGTCAGGGACTAGAATCTTTCTGTATGTTGGATATGCTGTGACTGTAATGAATACTTCACCACCATCACCACCAACAGTTACTGCCACTATGGTGGGCACATCTCAGAACCTCAGCCGTGAGGGTAGTAGAAGGAGCATCGACATTTGGAGCCTGCAGATGTGCTTCTAATCCTGTAGCTGCCCTTGACTAGCTGTGTGACCTTCAGCATGTCCCCTGACTTCTCTGAAATTCAATTTTTATGGAAAGAATGAGAGTCAGTCTTGATTGCATCACAGTGGGTTCTGAGGATTGGATGAGACAGTATAAGGGAAAGTGCTTTGTAAACTGTAAATTGCTGTGCGGCCAATATGCTATAAGTGTTGCTGATTGCAATGCGAAGACCCGGCTTCCTTTTTTCTCTCATTCTCTGGATATTAAGTGCCTACTGCGCGTCTGATGCTAAGCCAGGTTCTGGGAACACAATGGGCTGAAAGCAGTGAAGCCTCCAGTTCCACGTGCTTGTGGCGCAGTGTTGGCATTCCCACATCCAGAAAGGCTGGCCTGCCTCCTTTGGGTGTGCTGCTGCACACTCTTGGGCTTGCTTCCTACTAGACCTTTGGATGGGTAGGCCATCTGGAAAGACCTTCAGAGAGAAGCTTTTCAAACTGTGCTCTGGGAGCCCAAGGGTCCCAGGGAGAAATCACATGGGTGAGGGCCAGAGGAAGCAGGAGGGACTCCGAGCCCCGCTCCCTGCCTTCAGCTAGCTTGCTCCTCTTTTCCTGCTTTATATCACGGTGTGAAGATTGCTCCTTTGGTGGGAGGAACTGGACAGCCTGGCTCCTTGATCTTTTCTAACTTTTACATCTGACTCATGGGTGAGCCTCTTTCAAAGTCTCTTTCTTTTCCCAGTGGTAGCCAGAGGCAGCGATGGCCAGTTGCCATTATTGGGATGGAACCAGGAAATGATGGTTTTAATCTGAACACTCCTATAGAATAGGGAAGGGACTGGGTGGGTGACAAGTCACCTGGAGAGGTGGGGTGGCTGTCACAGGACAGCAGCCTGGACAATTACCCTGTGGCACTGCCGTGCTTCCCATGAAACGCTGGGTCTGACTCCCCTTATGGCACTTGCTCTTCTCTGCAGACAGGCATCCTCAGTAGGTAACCTGGTGATCAAGTGGCGGCTTCACCCCTGGCCCCGAGCTCATGGGCAGCATTCTAATAGCAAATGACATTCTGAGTCATCTTTGACCTTGGATGAAACGCTTCTGCAGTGTCTAGGCTCTCTGAGATGATTGACCTTGAGAGCTGACAGGACAGAACAGAGTCCCCCAGGCCAAGTGCTGACCAACAGCCAGCTTCCTCAGTGGGAAATTCAGGCCACAGTGGGAACCAGCAAATGGACAAAATCCTTTTGGTAGCCAAACTGTGCAATATTTCAGACTGTTTTGTTTGTTTTGCCTTCAGCTAGCTCATCATTATTTAGAGATTTACCAAAATGGAATATTCTGCCCTGGGAAATTGTCTCCAAAACTTAGGAAACAGTTCCTTGATTTTTAGCATCCATGATCATTTTAATGAGTTAGTTCTCATTATATTATATTAGCATACTGATGGCTGCCGTGATAACCTCTCCCCTCCCCCTCAATGCTCAAACATGCTAGAAACATGTTCTTGTTCACACTAAATCAAAACAGGCTTGGATTGATAGGTGCCTCTTCTCTAAGCAGTTGTTCAAGGACCCAGGCATCTTTCCTGCTATGGCTCTGCCATCTTGAAAATGAGACTTCTAGGCTCACCAGGCTTATTTGCATCCCAGTGGAGGGGAAAAGAGCCTGAAAGATAGTGGGTGGAAAGTTTTTATAGGTCAGTATGGGAAGTGGTACATATCCCTCCACTTATCTTTTCATGGCTAAAATCCAGTAATAAAGCTCTACCTAACTGCAAAGCAGTCTGGGAAATGTAGTTTCCCTGTGTGTCCAAAAGAGGAGATTTGGTGGACAGCTAGCAGCCCTTGCATGGCCATCTGCTGAGGTTATGTCTTTGTTTACTGGGGGCAAGAAATACAGCACAGTGAGGAAAACCTGTCTTAGATAGTAGCAACGTTATTGACCTTCCACATTCTAACCACTACAGGGTGAAATAAAACAACAATGGGAAATTATTTTCACTCATCTGGTCAGCAATCATTTTAAAGTTTGATGGTGATGACAGAGGTTTACAGAAGCTGATTCTCTCATACAGTACTTGTGGGAGAATAAATTGGTGCAACCACTTTGAAGAGTTATTTGTCAGTGTCTGTGAAAATTTCAGTGTTCATACCCTTTGACCCAGCAGTTCGATTTCTCACTGTTTTTCCTAGAGTAACACTCTCGTAAGTGTATAGTGAAGCATGAATAAGATGCTGATTTTTAGTGATGTACATAAACCAAAAAATTAAAAGCCATGTACATAGCTAGTAGTAGGGGGCTAGGTGAGTAAATTATAGCATGTTGAGAATGAAAGCAAAGTGAAAGTCACTCAGTCGTGTCCAACTCTTTGTGATCCCATGGACTATACAGTGTATGGAATTCTCCAGATCAGAATACTGGAGTAGGTAGCTGTTCCCTTTTCCAGCCGATCTTCCCAACCCAGGGATTGAACCCAAGTCTCCCACATTGCAGGTGGGTTCTTTACCAGCTGAGCCACCAGGGAAGCCTAAGAATACTGGAGTCAATAGCCTATCCCTTCTCCAGCAGATCTTCCCAACCCAGAATCGAACCGGGGTCTCCTGCATTGCAGATGGATTCTTTACCAGCTGAGCTATCAAGTGTTATGGAATACTAATGAATGCTTAAAAATATAAGGTAGATTTATACAGATGAACATGGAAAGGGCTTTAAGACATATTCCAAAAGAAAAAGTAAGTCACAGAGCACCAGTAATAAATTATACCATTTATAGACATAAAGACTAGATAAAACTATAAATGTCTCTAGGTACATATACATTTATATGTAAAAGTAGAGGGAAAGAGCTGGAAGGGTACAAACCAGGGAAAGTTGCTGCCTCTCAGAAGACTGAGTCTCAGATCATAACCAAGGGGATTTTGGTTTTTATTGTTGGGATTTTAATCATTGTAAAGCATCATTCATATACTAATTATGTAATTAAAAACAAATAAAAATAAGGAAATGACTAAAGTGAGAAAACAAGTTAGAAAGCCTAAGTATGTTGGATTTGAAAATGTAAATAACAATGTTGCTTATTATACTTTTTATTGTTATCATAACATTTTAAGATTTGAACAAAGCCACAAAAATAAAACAATCAAGAATCCTCTCACAAATCCTACTCAGAAGCAGGCCAACTTGTCCCAGTTTCGCTCCCCAAATCACAGGAGTTCTTGGGATTAGGATCTCACACACACTGAGTGTGTCATGCAATTTTTCAGGACCAGGAGGAGTGAGGGTGGCCCTGGAACTTTGAACACATTTACCAACAAAAAAGAGAATACCGTTGACACGGAGTGTTGCTGTTGGCCAGCAGTTGTCAAATTAGACTCCAGTTGGAGTGAGAGGTTCCATAGCTAAGATGAAAGAGCTGGTCACATGTATTTGTTTCGTTTCTAGAATATGTCAGACACTGTCCTAGGAACTGAAACAGAGCAACAAATAAGATAGTCATTGCCACTTCCCTTGTGGAGTTTACTGTCTAGAGATGTCCTCCTAATTTACAGAAAGCATTAATGCACAGAATTTTCTCCATTTTCAGATTTGCTCCCATAAACTTTCCCTTTGATTTTTCATATTGCTTGTGTAACCAGTAAGCACAGACAATTGTGATAAGGATGAAAGTGTTAGTCGCTCAGTCATGTCTGATTCTTTGAGACCCCATGGACTGTAGCCCACAAGGCTCCTCTGTCCGTGGGATTCTCCAGGCAAGAATACTGTGGAGTGGGTTGCCTTGCTTTGTTCCAGGGGATCTTCCCCACCCAGGGATTGAACCCGGGTCTCCTGCATTGCAGGCCGATTCTTTACCTTCTGAGCCACCAGGGAAGACAATAAGGATGAGCCAGTTGCAAAAAAGTATTAACAGGGAAATTCAGAAATAGTTCTTTAATGTTTAATTTAACAATGAATCTTTTCAGACATGTATGCCTGGATATGATATTATATTTCATATATATGACTTAGGTAACATTGTCTCCTACTAAGATTATTATTTATAAAATAGAATAAAAAATATAAATATCTTCTGGGGCTATATGGAGAGCATCGTCATTTCTAGGCTTGATACTACCTGAAAAATGTTTGAAAACCACTGACATATACTTGGATCTTTGGCAGAGTTGTTTATTTTTCCTAAGAATCCAAAGCAGGCAGAAATTTGTTGTGAAGCAGCCTTTCTGGGATTTACACTTCCCTGACATTTTCCTGGTGTTCTGAGTCATTTCCTTCTGAGCCACAGCTTGTCTAGTCACCAGGCGGTGTCTGGGTCATAGAAACAGTCTAACAAATTTTAAAATTCTTCAAATGGATTCTGTCCTGTCCTTCTTGCATTTCTTAGTGCCATGATGCCCACAGTGATACACCTTAAATCTACTTTTCTTTGCTATTCACTTTGCTCTTGCCAGGACAGTTATTCAAAAACTGTCCTCTCAGTCTCAGCCTTCTGCTTCTTTTCTCTGTTTCTCATAATCGTGCATCACAAAAGTTCAAAGCATTGATCTTGCCAGAGGGAGCCTGGCCTTGAGGAGAAGACAGAAAGAGCAGGAGGCAGGCAAAGGTAGGCAAGACTAGAGGGCAGTAGGGAGGGAATGGCAGAGAACAGCCATAACTTGATAATTACTCTCCTATCACACAATCATCTGTTTATTTAGTCAGTAAATATTTATTAAGCACTAAGTGCCAGGGCCAGGGGATATAGGGTAAACCAGATGAACACAGCCTCTGTTTCCCTGAAGCTTTGCCTGATGAGACACAGAGAAGAGTAAGTAGCCATTTACAGCACACTGGGTTGAGTACCACGGCACATGGTACTCCATCATATGTTGAGTACCAGCAGTGATGAGTACTGGTGATGAGTTGTGTACCACAATGCAGTACCATGATGAGTACTCCATCATGTGTTGAGTACCAGTGATGTGTTGAGTACCAGCAGTGCAGGGTACTATGGGCGCTTGTGGACCGGGGGAGAGGTAGGAGGAAAAGCTTCCTGAGAAGGCTAGATAGCACACCAAGAAGCAAGAGGCTGTCAGTTGTTCACTAATATTCATTCTTTTTTTCTTCCTTTAATAAAGTGTGTTAATTGCGCAGCCATGTCTGATTCTTTGCACACCCACGGACTGTAGCCTGCCAGACTCCTCTATTCATGGGATTCTCTAGGCAAGAATACTGGTGTGGGTTGTGTACTTCCTTCTCCATCCTTTAATAAAAGCATGTCTGCCCAGCTGGAGATTATCTTTCCCAGGGTTCCTTGCAGCTTAACTGTAGCTATGTGACTAAATTTAGGTCATGAGATCTAAGCAGCAGTGATGTGCTACTTCTGGTTACTGGGATGTGCCTTCCATCTCCTATTTCTATTGTCTGAAAAGTGGTAGTAACTGGGACAGCCATCTTAGACCATGAGAGGGAAGCTCAATGGTGAAGGCAGCCAAGGAGAAAAGTAAAACAAACCAGAAAAAATATTGGACAGCAGAGTGGGCTGACCAGCCCAAGGCCGTAGACTATGATGTGGAAAAGAAAAGACAACGTCCATCTGGTGGAAGCTACTGTTATTTAGTCTCTATTAGGGCAGCTAGCGGAGAAGGCAATGGCACCCTGCTCCAGTACTCTTGCCTGGAGAGTCCCAGGGACGGAGGAGCCTGGTAGGCTGCAGTCCATGGGGTTGCAAAGAGTCGGACACGACTGAGCGACTTGACTTTCAGTTTTCCCTTTCATGCATTGGAGAAGGAAATGGCAACCCACTCCAGTGTTCTTGCCTGGAGAATCCCAGGGATGGGGGAGCCTGGTGGGCTGCCGTCTCTGGGGTCGCACAGAGTCGGACACGACTGAAGCGACTTAGCAGCAGCAGCAGCAGGACAGCTAGACCAATACATCAAGCCTTATATCAGGTTTAAAAGTGTAAAAGGTTTAACAGAATTTCAAATTCAAAATATCCTCTTCTTAGCCACTTGGCATCCCATAGTGTAATTCAGGAGCAATCCTTGCATCAGCTGATCTGGGAGGCATGTGAGAAATGGGCTGCTTAGAGCCGGTGGAAAGGTAGCTTCAGTAATATAGGCACTTTCCGATTTAATTCCCCTGAAATCTTTTTAAAGACAGAGATCCACAGCCCTAGGAGCTAAAAGAGTAACTTGAAGGAGAAGGATTTATGTATCTGGCTCCAAACTGAACTCATTTCTATTAGCAAGACATAGGACATGGAGAAACCAGGAACACAGTCATTTTTCACCCCCTGTCTTGGAACTCTGCTGGCTAGCATCCAGGGAGTGATTTTGGATTACAGTGATCAGTTCAGTTCAGTTCAGTCGCTCAGTCGTGTC
>SJYT01079204.1:558134-600159 GCA_006410635.1 Cephalophus harveyi | reverse complement strand
GGGGGGGGCGGGGAGGGGGGTACAGGGAGAGGGAGAGAAAATAAATGCATGCATTTGTGTGTGTTTGTGATGTGTGTGCTTGTGTGCACACGTGCATGTTTGTATACCTGTTAGGATTTCTTCCTCTGTTTAAAGTAGGGTACCCCAGCTCTGGGACATGAAGAGAAGGGAAAGAAGACCACAGAGGGGGGAGACTGGTGCAGGGAATAAGCAGCAGGTGCCTGTGGGAGAGAAAGCGTCAGAAGACAGATCTGAAGGTAAACAGCAGAAATGATTATTTGTTGTAGCCAAAGCCAGCAGCAGACGAGGGGATGAAAGCCTGTAATCTGGAAGCCTTAGGAGACCAGCTGGAAGCTGAGAGCCAGTGGTGCCCAGACAGCCTTCTCATAGCCTCCGATGCTCTCTCTCCACCTCTGTCTCCCTCTTTGCTTTTCTCTGCTGCTCAGCTCCTGGTGGGAGGCGCCTCCCCGCATCTCCCTAGTGTTTACATCTCCTCCATTCAAGACACCTGAATAAACTAACTAGCCTCAAATTTCCTTGACAGTTTGCTATTAGCTAAGTCGGGCCAGGTGCCCCTGTCCTGGAAGTGTGGCCAGGCGGGGCTCATTATGTACAGTTGTAGCTGTGGGGGACCATGTCTGTGACCTCCAGCCTTGTCTTGGTACTGTCCCTGCCGGTCTCACACTGATAACCTCTGCCCTTGACCGTGTTCCCGCAGTCTTCCGTACCTCCCACTTCTGAGCTTATACTGATAACTCACATTATGAAAACCATAGTATTAAATATGCCCATTCAAACTTCAGCCTCTGCCACATCCTGTTATCTTCCCAGGGCAGGTCCGCCCTAGCCCGCCCAAGCACGCCCCACCTGAGTGCGCTGGCCTCTGAACCCCTGAAGTGTGGCCAGCCCAAACCGAGATGTGCAGAAGGTGTCAAAGACACACTGTGTTTTTAATACTTAGGGAACAGAATGTGAAATATCTCATTAATGATTGTTTATATTGATCATGTGTTGGAATGTTTTGGATATATGGAATTAGATAAAATGTAATATTGAAATTAATTTCCCTTGTTTCTTTTCACTTTTTAAAATGTTGATACTAGAAAATTTAACATTACCTAAGTGGCTCACATGTCATTTCCGCTGCACAGTGCTGACCTAAGCCACAGTCTTGGGAAAAGCCTGGGTTTTCTCAGGCGCTGCCTTTATTCAGATTGCTTCTCCCTCCAGGAAGGTTTTTCCATCTTCCCCTACCCAACTCCTACCCATCCTGCAAAACCTCCCTCCAGTGCTGCCCCGCGAAGCTCCGTGTCTAAGATACTTCTGCCTGTGGCTATATACATTCAGAACTGTTGAACTTCTTCCTTTTACTTTTACTTTTCTGTATTTTAAAATATACTTTTGGCCCATTCTACCTTCATTATAATTATAGCATATGTGTTATCCACTGTATCAGGGGTCCCAGCCTCCGGGATCTAATGCCTGATAATATGAGGTGGAACTGATGTAACTGCAAAATGAAAATATTTCCTGCCATATCAATAAACAAGAAATGTTACAGCCAGCAGCAATTTCTGGCCTCCAGATGTGAATGCTGCTGCTGCTGCTAAGTCACTTCAGTCGTGTCCCACTCTGTGCGACCTCATAGCCGGCAGCCCACCAGGCTCCCCCGTCCCTGGGATTCTCCAGGCAAGAACACTGGAGTGGGTTGCCATTTCCTTCTCCAATGCATGAAAGTGAAAAGTGAAAGTGAAGTCTCTAAGTCATGCCTGACTTAGCGACCCCATGGACTGAAGCATACCAGGCTCCCCCATCCCTGGGGTTCTCCAGGCAAGAACACTGGAGTGGGTTGCCATTTCCTTCTCTAATGCATGAAAGTGAAAAGTGAAAGGGAAGTTGCTCAGTCATATCCGACTCTTAGTGACCCCATGGACTGCAGCCCATCAGGCTCCTCCGTCCATGGAATTTTCCAGGCAAGAGTACTGGAGTAGGGTGCCATTGAGGGCTTCCAAAATTGCAATCCAGTGGATGCTGGATAGTTGAGGAGCTGGGGGAATGCAAGAAGCAGCGATCTGCCAATCCTTAAGGAGAACAAGAAAACAGGGTCTGCTCCAGATAGCTGAGGTACATATGCAAGGAATGAATTCAGTGAGCCCAGAGATTTGCATCTTCCCATACAAGGAATGCTAAATTCCTTAACTTGATAGCTGATCTTTAATGTTCAGATTGCTTGCTTCCTTTGTTGCAAACTTGTTTATAGCCTGAGTTCCCCTCCTGCCTCCTTAGAGCAGTTTTCTCAGAGCTACTGAGATGCTGTCTCCCAGGCTCAGAGTCCTGAACATTCCCACCAAATAAAATAACTCTCTACTTTCAGGTTGTGACTGTATTTTTTTAGTCAACATATTAATAAAGTGCACAATAAATGTAATGTGCTTGAATCATCCCTAAACCATCCTCTCCCACCCCTGTCCACGGAAAAATTGTCTTCCATGAAACCAGTCCCTGGTGCCAAAGTGGTTGGGGACTGCTGCCATATATTCTATTGTAGGTCCCTGTGGCCATGCTTCATTTATTTGTCTATTCCAGACACAGACACCCAATAAGCACCTATAACTGACTGGAAATACGAAGTCTGTGAAAGAAAATGGCTCTTATTGTGAGCTCAGATGGAGCTTTTGTCTTGGTCTGTTTTCCTTTCTTCCCATCACTCCCCCCCGACTCTCTCCCACCCCACTCACTCTCTCTCTCTCACCTCCATCACCATCTGCATTCAGTCATTCATTTATTCAATCAGGCATTTAATGGCACTTTGTTGCACCAGGTACTGGTAAATACAGGTGAATCCAGAGATATGGTCCCCGCCTTAATAGAAAAGTGAAAAAGTGTTAGTTGCTCAGCTGTGCCCGACTCTTTGCGACCCCATGGACTGCAGCCCTCCAGAGTCCCCTGTCCATGGGATTTTCCAGACAGGGATACTGGAGTGATTTGCCATTTCCTTCTCCAGGGGATCTTTCCAACCTGGGGATCGAACCCGAGTCTCCTGCACTGCAGGCAGATTCTTTACTGACTGAGCTACCAGGGTAGAAATATAAAGGTCTCCACCTTAGTGGAAATTATAGTCTAACGAGGGGAAGAATGATGAAAGTGAGTAAGAACGCATTTATGAACTGTGATATGGAGGATTCAGGAAAGGAACCAGGAGGTGGAGAGGGCAGGTTGACTTAGATTCGTGGTCAATTTAAGGTGACAACGTTTAAGCCAAGGAGTCATCTGTGCATAGAGCAGAAGTGGGAGAGGGGCCCAGACGTGGTGAATCTGGTGGGGGAAGACCCAGGGATGGAGAAGAAGAGCTGCCCAAGGCCAAGGACATTATCTCTGCAGTTCCAAGCTCTGGATGGCGGGACGAATCACTGGTGGGTCGGTTCCCTCTGTGAGTTCTGGGTTTATCCTTTGGAACTGTGAGCATCATAAGGTACACTTGACTCTTAAAAGCTCTCAAGATGCTTTTCAACAAAGCATAAGCAACCAACAGAGCATCAACAAAGCATTGTTTCTCATAGTGTTACCCCTAGGTGAGCAGGGGTAAAATTCATACTCCTGCTGTATGAAAGTCACGCCTATCACCTCATTTGGATGCCCTTTTGATGTGCTTTGGTGGTTCTCACGCAAGGGAGAGTTTGTCCCCCTGGGGACAGTTGGTGACATCTTGGAGGCATTTTGGTTATTATGACTGCTGGGGGTGCAGATGTTGCTCTTGGTCTCCAGAGAGCAGAGGTCAGGGATGCTGCAAACATCCTATAATCCAGGACAGCCCCCTCACAACGAAGAGTTGCTAGCTCAAAATGTCAAGAGTGCTGAGGCTGAGATATTCTGATACAAATATAATCAAGATATATATATTCATTTGAGTGATGGAAAGCTGAGTCTGTGGCAGAGGCTGCCAGTTGCCACCTCATATTCAATGTTCTTTCTATCCTTAGTAAAAGAAGTCCTTTTTTTTTTTTTCAAGATCACAATGCTCCCAGTTAAAGGGCATGATTTCCCACTGTCCTGTGAAGTTAGGTGTGGCCATGTGGCTAAGTCCTGACCACCGAGATGTCAGCAGAAATATCTCGCCATTTGGGAAGATTGCTAGAATGGAGGTAACATGGCTTGCGGTGGTGTTGGGACATGTTGCTGTTCTTTCCTTCTTTCTGATACATAGAACATAGTATGACTGCTGGAGCTCAATCAGTCATTCAGAATACCAATGACCTTGAATATGGAAACCAGGGCCGGGAGTAGGAAATGGCAACCCACTCTAGTATTCTTGCCTGGAAAATTCCATGGACAGGGGAGCCTGGTGGGCTATAGCCCATGGGGTCGCAAAGAGTTGGACACGACTAAGCATACACACACACACGTGAGTGCACACACACACACATATATACATGGAAGCCAGAAAGTGGCCTTGAGGTGACCTTGAAGATGGCAGAGCACAAAGACAGAAGGAGCCTTGGTTTTCACCGGCTTCATGGAGCCCCTGGACTCTTTCTTCCAGACATGTTTTACATGAACCAATGAACTGGTGTGTCCATATCTCTTATTTGAGGTTGCCATAACAGATGGTGGAAACTCCTTCTAGCTGAGAGTCAGCCACCAAGGAGAACAGAATAGGTCCATAGCACTTTCTACTCCATCTCGGGGACTCCTTTCTTACTTCCGTTCTGGTACCAGTCTCCTTGTATGCTAAATGGTCATCCAACCTTGGGTGACATTTTCACAGTTTTCCAAGTTCCAGGTCAGACTCAACCGATGGAGAGCTTTGGGTGTAGCCCATCTTCCAGGATGGCACCCCAGGTTGTTTAAAGAATTCCGTTCCTCTGGGTGTGTATTATTGCATGAGCTCAGTACCTGCGAGATGCTCAGAAGCTGCGAGTGGGCAGGTACTGAGGGATGCTCCCAGGGCCGGCTCCGCACCGTCACTTTTGAAGTCGGCAGTTCTGTGCTGAAGCTTGGATTTGGAAGTGCTGAGACATGCTTGCCAAAGGCTGGAGTTTTGATGTGGAGTGGAGAAATAGCTGTTACTTTGAGGGGGAGAGAAAAACACCTTTCATTTCTTTAGGGAAAGATAAGTAATGCAGCTTTGTGGTTTCTCACTTCTGATCTTCTGGAGAGCAGATGTTTCTTGAAGAATGACTGGTCCAGAGGCGACGTATTTAAGTTCGCAAACAGCACACATTGAGATGTTAGACATTTCAGTGTTGCTAAAGAAAACCACCAAGTTAAACAGCCAACTTTCCCTCTTCATTTTGTCAAGGAGATTAAAAAAAAATTTAACTTGGCTGCTGACGGTGGGCCTGGCTCATTTGGCAGTCGCGGGGGTAGGGGATGAGGTGGCCGTGTGATTGGGCTTGGGGACAGGAGTGACAGTCGAGGTGAGGGAGGGAGTGGTGGCTGGAGGCAAGGGGACGCTTCCCCTCCTCCCAGGGCAGGCAGGGAACTGCTCCCCTGGGCCATGTGCACCACCTTCCACGTGGCAGACCTCTGCTCTTTCAAGAGGTGATATCTTCACACTGAAGGGGAAAGCCACTCTTTTGCTATGTGGGTGGTTATCTCTCAAAAGACCCATCCTCCAGGGAGGGAGAGACGGGCAGGAGAAGGCTGCCTTAAGTAAACGCATGGAGAGCATTGCTTCCGATGCAAATGAACGGCGCTGGGGTTTCAGTGGCATGCTTCCAGCTGCGTAAACTGCTCCTTTAGCCCTGTGACCCTCTTATCACTTCTGCCCATAATTTTTAAAGCATGGTGGAGTCTGGATGTTGAAAGAGTTTGTTGCAGAGAGCAGGAAAAGTGGAGCCTCAAGCAGCTGCAACTATCCTAGCTGTGGCGTGAATACAAGGAAGGGCAGCCTTTTGTTTTTAGCGGGGGGTGGGGAGTCAGGGGGAATCTTTGATGCGGAGTTTGAAGAGCTGCTTCTGGAGGATGAGAGTGAGAGGTTGGGACGGTCCTTGCGAACACCCACCCGAAGCACCAGCAGTAGCAGCAGCCAGGGCAGGCCTGCCACACGAACAGCAAAGCACCACTTCCTTTTCTCGGGGGCTCCAGATGTCCGTGCCCTGGGGGAGAAACTGAGGCCCAGAGAGTCACAGTGACTGGTCTCCCATCGCCTGGCAATTTCCTGGGAGGAGCAGGGCCAGCCCGGCTTTCCCCCTGGCATCTAGTTTAAGGGTTTTGTCTGTGTGATTGCCTCGGCTTCATAATATCACTTTCTACTCTGGTGCTTGGATGTGTTCCATAAATGCTGTGCTATGTGAAGCTCTTTCTTAAAATAGGAAAAGGATAAGCGCCTCTGAAGGGATGGAGGGACCCTGTGAAGAGAACTGGGCATAATTACAAGTCACCCTGGTTTCACTAGTTCAAGCAGGCAGATGGTGGATAGAACCGAAGCCAGACAATTTGCACTTACCAAATTAGCACCCGTCTGTTAGTCTGCAGAAATGGGGGGAAAAAAAATGGGCATCTCTCTTTTCGCCATATAAGGTAAATAAAAACCAGTGCTCACAGAGTGCTGGCCCTACAGGACGCAGAGGCAGTGTTATCCAAACTGCGCCTGTCTCGGCCACATGTTCCCCACTTCCACTGCAAGCGGGAGGCAGCCCTGAGTGATGGAAGGGACTCGTACTGTGGAATCAGACAGCCATAGGTTCAAATCCCAGCCCTGGTACTTACCATAGCTAGCGTGGCCTCCGGCAGCTTAACCCTAGCAGGGCTGTTTGCTCACCTATAAGATAGGGATAATACTATCTATGAATCCAATTCAGTAAATAAAAGCAAAATAGCTGTGGCGTGAATACAAGGAAGGGCAGCCTTTTGTTTTTAGCGGGGGGTGGGGAGTCAGGGGGAATCTTTGATGCGGAGTTTGAAGAGCTGCTTCTGGAGGATGAGAGTGAGAGGTTGGGACGGTCCTTGCGAACACCCACCCGAAGCACCAGCAGTAGCAGCAGCCAGGGCAGGCCTGCCACACGAACAGCAAAGCACCACTTCCTTTTCTCGGGGGCTCCAGATGTCCGTGCCCTGGGGGAGAAACTGAGGCCCAGAGAGTCACAGTGACTGGTCTCCCATCGCCTGGCAATTTCCTGGGAGGAGCAGGGCCAGCCCGGCTTTCCCCCTGGCATCTAGTTTAAGGGTTTTGTCTGTGTGATTGCCTCGGCTTCATAATATCACTTTCTACTCTGGTGCTTGGATGTGTTCCATAAATGCTGTGCTATGTGAAGCTCTTTCTTAAAATAGGAAAAGGATAAGCGCCTCTGAAGGGATCGGAGGGACCCTGTGAAGAGAACTGGGCATAATTACAAGTCACCCTGGTTTCACTAGTTCAAGCAGGCAGATGGTGGATAGAACCGAAGCCAGACAATTTGCACTTACCAAATTAGCACCCGTCTGTTAGTCTGCAGAAATGGGGGGAAAAAAAATGGGCATCTCTCTTTTCGCCATATAAGGTAAATAAAAACCAGTGCTCACAGAGTGCTGGCCCTACAGGACGCAGAGGCAGTGTTATCCAAACTGCGCCTGTCTCGGCCACATGTTCCCCACTTCCACTGCAAGCGGGAGGCAGCCCTGAGTGATGGAAGGGACTCGTACTGTGGAATCAGACAGCCATAGGTTCAAATCCCAGCCCTGGTACTTACCATAGCTAGCGTGGCCTCCGGCAGCTTAACCCTAGCAGGGCTGTTTGCTCACCTATAAGATAGGGATAATACTATCTATGAATCCAATTCAGTAAATAAAAGCAAAGCGAGCAGTGCACAGTAGGCCTCCTACAGTCCTAGCCCACAAGTAAGGGCCACTAACACGCTCTCACCCCAGCTAGTCTTCACTTGCATGTGACAGCGGATGCAAGGATAGTGGCTGAGGGACCAAGAAGTCTGTGGGGACCGGAGAAGCTTCCCTAACTCCAAGACATGCCCACAAACCACATGCTCTTGACATCAGCCTTAGGAGAAGGCAGGATGGTGACTTTATACGGATGGCAGGGCTTATGATCACAATAGAGGATCTCACGTACTCTGTGGGGAACCATTGGCAATTTCAGAACAGGCAGGCTCTCTGTCATCATGCCTTCTACCAGCCATTACCGAGTTCCCCTACTCTATGTCAGGCCCTGACCCAGCATCAGGGAGACTGGCCCTGCACTCAAGGAATTCAGAGTCTGGGCAGAAAGGTATTCAAACAAGGAATTATGATAAAACTTTAAAAGTGCTATAATTGAAGTGGAATGAATCCTACTTGGCATGAGAAGAAAGATGTTGGGAGAGGCCATTCATGTGGAAATGGTGTGGACCTTTAAGGAGGATGGGGATCTCACCAGGTAGCCACGGGGGCAGAAAGGATAACTTGTGAACAAGGCTTCAGGGTGTGACCCAAAGAGCTCTCCCTGGATCGGTGAGCACTGTAGGGTGACGAGTGTCAGGCCACCCAAGGGTGTTGGACGTGAACTGCTGAGTGAGGCCTGGTCCCAGCCTGAACATAGGCCTGAGATAAGGCCAGGGGTGGGGGGTGAGTTGGTCGGTGGAATAAGTGACACCTTTGGTCTGCCTTTGGGAAGATCTGTTTGGCTGCTCTGGGGAGGGTGAGCCATAAGAGCAAGAGTGGAGGCTAGTTTGGGGGCTATTGCAAGATCCTGGAGGCCGGAGCCACGGCAGAGGGACAGTGAGAAGAAAGACTGGCCGCCTTGGTGATGAGTTGGACTTGGGGGATGAGTGACAGGAGGCTAAGGACGATTACCTATTACTCTGGTGGGTAATTAGAATTTGCGGCCAAATTTCTCTATGGTGCTTAAGTTATAATGCTTGCAGTTTTTTCATCTTTGCCTTTGACCAGGTGTTCCTTGAACGCAGACCCGAAGTCCTATTCACTCCAGTTGTACCCCTGATACTAACACAGAATAGAAGCCCAACAACCACAGAGTTGGGGCTTCTCTGGTGGCTCAGGCTTCATCTGCCTGCCAATGCAGAAGACACAGAAGACTCAGGTTTGATTCCTGGGTTGGGAAGATCCCCTGGAGAAGGAAGTGACAACCCACACCAGTATTCTTGCTTGGGAAATAGGACTGGCCGCCTTGGTGATGAGTTGGACTTGGGGGATGAGCGACAGGAGGCTAAGGACGATTACCTATTACTCTGGTGGGTAATTAGAATTTGCGGCCCAATTTCTCTATGGTGCTTAAGTTATAATGCTTGCAGTTTTTTCATCTTTGCCTTTGACCAGGTGTTCCTTGAATGCAGACCCTAAGTCCTATTCACTCCAGTTGTACCCCTGATACTAATACAGAATAGAAGCCCAACAACCACAGAGTTGGGGCTTCTCTGGTGGCTCAGGCTTCATCTGCCTGCCAATGCAGAAGACACAGAAGACTCAGGTTTGATTCCTGGGTTGGGAAGATCCCCTGGAGAAGGAAGTGACAACCCACACCAGTATTCTTGCTTGGGAAATCCCATGGACAGAGGAGCCCGGTGGGCTACAGTCCATAGTATCGCAAAGAGTCAGACACGATTTAGCAACTAAACAACAATGACCACCAAAGAGTTGACATGATGATGAATGAATGAATGGACTGTTCATTTTGCTTAAATTGCACACATGTAGGAGGGGTGCATGCATAAAACTAGCTTACTGCAGCTTCCAGCACGGTGTCTCACAGATGCCTATCCAACTCCATGGGAGGATGATGGTCGTGATGATGCCATTTTGCTCACCTTCCTCTCTCCACACATAATGCTTCCAAGCTTCCCTGGGGAGTGCAGGAGGCCTAATTAATTAATGTGAGCAAAGTGTCCTGATTGGAACTTGGTGGCTGGAAGAAAGCACAGGCTCAGGGAACATTTCCATTACAGAGTGCTCACTGCTCTCCTAGCTCGCAAGGGGCCCCACTAAGGCTCTTCTATCAAATCCCCTTAGCCTGGTTATGGCACTTCAGGACTATCCATCTCTCCATCTATCAAAGTTTCCCTTGGTTCCTCATCTGCTTAATATAGATTTGCAGCTGCTACTCTGCTGTTCTCAGTGTTTCCCCTGGCTGGGTGGGGGAGCTCCCAGGTGAAGCAGGGAGAGATCCAGGCTGGTGGAGGAAGGGAGGGAGGAGGGAGTCAAAATCACCCTAAACTACCGGAACCACCTGAGCAATTTCCCCAGCATTGTGTGTGTGTGTGTTAGTCACTCATTCATGTCCAACTCTTCTCGACCCCATGGACTGTAACCCACCAGGCTCCTCTGCCCATGGAATTCTCCAGCAAGAATTCTGGACTGGGTTGCCATTTTCTTCTCCAGGAAATCTTCCTGATCCAGGGGTTGAACCTCCATCTCCCACATTGCACACAGATTCTTTACTGTCTGAGCCACCAGGGAAGTCCAGCATTTTAAACTGTGATATATCTTGCATGCTCAGAGGGCATATCTCCTGTGGGCATGCATAGGTCAACCTCTGCGAATGCTTGGACCATGCCTTTTCTGGTTAACTGAGGATTATAAAAAAACTCTATTTTAGTTAGTCTTCTTTAACTTTTTTTCAAAGGCTTTAGTCCATTTTCTTTCCTTAAGCTGTTTGAACACTGCACACTGTTTACTCTTGATTTTGTGATTCAGAACATACTCAGGATCAGGATCAGAGTCTCTAGGCTGAAATGCCAATTTTTTTATTGCACGTAACCACAGGTGTGGAAGGCTTGAGGACTCGGTAAATCTCATTCCAGGATGCATTCTTGATTTTATTTGGCTAACTCCCAAACATCAGTTTGTTTCTTGTGATTGACTTCTTCTGCAAGTTGAAGACAGATAATTCTAAATGTATGAGGGCTTGAGGTGTTTCCAGGTTAATGAAAATTTTACCACGTGTCACAGGCTCCCTAGTTTTTCTCAGGCTAAAAGTGAGATATGGCCCTACCAAGTCAGGAGAATTTAGTATAAACTGGTCGGCCCTATTGCTAACTCCCCTACATGAGTTTGGCTATATAGTGAGTTCTGCTACAACACTTTTGGAAATGCAAATTTGTTCCAATGCAATTGATGTCTTAAGGAACAATCTGAGCATAACACAGATTTCACATTTACTTATGTGCCATTTAGCCTGCAAGAAACACTAGGTGAATGCAGAAAACTGCACACAGCTGAACTGACTGAACAGCCTAAGAATGTATGGAATGCACACACACGCCCCTAACATCCACTGGCCACATCTGTTCACTGCATCTTAGGAGCTGCACCCATCCACATCTGTTGTTACAACTCTCTGTTGACTTCACGTTATAATAACTCACAAGCTGCAAACTTTCTGGGGTCCCATTTCCATAAGCAAGCATCAGAATTTTTCAGGGTAAATTACCATATTTATTGTAGTATTTGTGGTTTCCTTAACCGTTTTTACATGTGTCACATTGTGCTACCATTTTCATTAGATTCCTTTTTCTTTTTTAAAATATGTCATTGATGCATGTACCCCAGTGTTCACTGCAGCTCAATTTGCAATAGCCAGGACATGGAAGCAACCTAGATGTTCATCAACAGATGAATGCATAAAGAAGATGTGGTACATATACAAATGGAATATTCAGTTCAGTTCAGTTCAGTTCAGTCGCTCAGTCGTGTCTGACTTTTTGCGACCCCATGAATCGCAGCACTCCAGGCCTCCCTGTCCATCACCAACTCCCGGAGTTCACTCAGATTCACGTCCATCGAGTCAGTGACGCCATCCAGCCATCTCATCCTCAGGTATTCCCATCTCTCTCAGAATTTTCCACAGTTTTATTGTGATCCACACAGTCAAAGGCTTTGGCATAGTCAATAAAGCAGAAATAGATGTGTTTCTGGAACTCTCTTGCTTTTTCCATGATCCAGCAGATGTTGGCAAATTGATCTCTGGTTCCTCTGCCTTTTCTAAAGCCAGCTTGAACATCAGGGAGTTCACGGTTCACGCATTGCTGAAGCCTGGCTTGGAGAATTTTGAGCATTACTTTGCTAGCATAATATTACTCAGCCATAAAAAAGGATGAACTAGAGTCAGTCCTAGTGAGGTGGATGAACCCAGAGCCTATTATACAGAATGACATAAGTCAGAAAGAGAAAAACAAATATAGTGTATAAATGCATATATGTGGAATCTAGAAAAATGGTATTGAGGAACCTATCTGCAGGGAAGAAGGGAGATGCAGATGGACCTGTGGACCCAGTGGGGGAGGAGAGAGTGGGATGAATGGAGAAAGTAGCATCAGCATATACTCACTACCGGGGGCGAGATGGATAGCTGGTGAGGAGCTGCTGTGTAGCACGAGGAGCCCAGTCTGGCACTCTGTGATGACCTGGAGAGATGGGATGGGGGAAGGGAGGGAGATTCGGGAGGGAGAGGATAAATGTATAATTATAGTTGATTCACATTGTTGTATGGCAGAAACCAACACAACACTATAAAAATTAAAACAAACAAAAACCCAGAAAAATATATGTGTCCTTGATGAAATATCTGAGTGCTGTGCCTCTAACCTCACTTGTTCCACAGCTCTGTGATTTTTATAAAGCCGTTTTGCACATCATGGTAATTTTGTGTTTGTTACGTTAAAGCAAATCTGGCTGTAAGTGGGGGGCTCCCAGCCTCACCCTGACCAGCTGGGAAAGGAAGATAGTGTTCATCTTGGAGAGAAGGGACCTTATTATTAATACATCTGCGAGTAACATTTGATCTCCTTACCACAGGCCACTTGGATTGCTCACCAAAGATACATAACTTATAAAGAATGTTTTTAAAAAAAGCTGAGAATATCTTCCAGTTTATAGAAATGAAAAATCGAGAAAAATTGAAAAATAGATCTCTAAGGTAGTATAGCTTCAACTTTACTTTTATGGTATCCAAAGTATAGAATACACATCCTCCCAGCTATGGAGTTAAACATGGAATTACTTGGTGAAATGAAAGAAGTGTTCAGGGACACAGAAGGGGCATAACTGGCACATACTGCATCTTTCCTGTGGAACAGATGCCCTATATACATCATCTCATTTCATCTTCATACCACCCTCTCTCCACATTGAAGTCCTGCCACATGTTGGGTAGTAATCTGGGTATGGGGTTGTATCAGTGGGCAGAGCACGTGGCTGCCCTCCAAGAGTTGAGCTTCTAGTGGAGCGGGGTGGACTGTAAGCCAACACACCAACATTCCCTTGACCGCGAGGGGTGAGTGCTATGGAGAGAGTGCACGGGAGGAGTATCTGGGCTGTGGGGACAGAAGGGGCGCCTGAAGGGATGCGAGCAGCCCACAGCAGCACTGCCGCCTCCGTCTGTAGGTGAGGAAACCCAGCTAAAGGGAGAAGGGCCAGGTGGCTCTCAGCCTTCAGTAGGCCAGCGGAGAGTTAAGGGGAGAGGAGGGGGGAAGGGATCCATTCCCTGGCCTGTAGGGAGAGAGAGAAAGTATAGAGACTGCTGGGCTGAGTCTTCATTTTCCTTCAAAGTCTCTTCTCTTTCTCTGCATCAGAGCAGTTTCCACTGTTTAAGCTTGATTTTCAGAAAATACAACTTCCTTCCTGTTGCCCCAATCTTGTTCAAGGACCTGGGAGGTTTCTCTGATGATCTCTATGTTAGTTTGCTAGGACTGGAAAAAAAAAATCTCAGTGCATTTTTTTGACTTTTATAGGACTGTTCACTTTTGACACTAGATGTGTGGGTTTTCCAGAACTGACCGCGATCTACCAGAGTCACCCACCTTCTTCCCAACAAGCCCTCCACACACAGTCGGGCCTCTGTGCCACTGACCTTTCCACCATCTGTCATGTCCTCCTCCTGTTCTCCAGGGTCAAAGTCTAGTACCTTGTCCCTAAATCCTCTCTCACCTTATCAGCCCACACTGAATTCCTTCTCTGAATTCTTGTAGCCATTGCTCAGACAGATTATCTGGGTAGTATATTAAAAAAAAAAAACAAAAAACAAATCAAAGCCCATCTCGAAAGTTCTAGTTTAGTGTGGTTTAAGAGGTAAAGTGCATGGACCTTGGCAACACAGCACAGATTTGAATTTAGCTCCGCCACTTCCTATCTGTATGACCTGGGATAAATTGCTCGCCCTCTCTGTTTCCTCAGCTTCTTTGTCATTAAAATATGGATAATAACAGTGCCAATCTCATAGATTGTTGGGGTAATTAAATGAGATGATTCCTGTGGAATGCTCAGTGTGGGGACTGCACAGTTAGCTATTTTTATCATGAGGATGGGGAAGTTTGCCTTCTAAAAGTGCCTCTTTCTTGATGGGTGCTGAGGCTGGGCTGCTGTTTGCTGCCAGGGCTGGAGTCAACAAGGAAAGGGCCATCAAGGGCTGGGATAGGATGGAAGTGCAAGACCATGGGCTGGGTTCCAGGAAGTCACTGTGGTAGGGCAGCATGGGGGATGGGCAGAGTCTGGTGTGAAAAAGTTCGTGTTCAGGGGAGAGGGTGAGAGATGTGGCCATCTGCACATGGATATAGAGGTAAGTTATGGTCCTTGACCTCATATGGAGAAGCAGCTTATCAAATGAACAAATGATTGAATAATGTAAGTGTGGGTGAAAGTTGTTCTAAAGGATATAAAAATAGAGTGGGGCTCCCAGGACATAATTATTTCCAGGCAGAGAGAGGGGAAGAATCTGTGGCATCATTTGATCAATTCTGTCATTTTCCACAAGTTGGTGTTTACTGTTTATTGAATCACAACTGTTTACCAGATTGTTAAGACTCTTGCATGTAACAAAAACCAGACAAGCTAACCTAAAAAGAAAAGAACTTGATCAAGAGGATACGGGGGTGTGGGTTTCATGGAGCCTAAGGGCGAAGGGGAACTAGAGACTGAGACTAGTGTTATCTGCATTTTGTCTCTTTTCTCCTCTCTGTGTCCATCTTCTCTCTTTTCCATTTGAAGACCAGCTTCTCTGGCTATCCCAGGCTGCTTGGCAAGGCGTCATGTCCCCGTTAGCTCCTGAGCTCCTGGGTGTCCATGGGCCTCTCTCTCTTAGTACCTAGCCAATGCTAGATCTTGAGAGAAGGGACTTGTATTGACCTGCCTTGGCTTAGGCGGCCATCCTGGACCACAGAGTGGTAGTGGCGTTGGGCATCCTGACAGCCATCCTGGGACTACACAGACTGGAAACACGGGGGGATGTCTCCAAAGAGGGCTGTGCCCAGTGATTGACACAGCTGGGCAAGTAACCCACACGGTTTACTACAACGAGATCATCGTCTATGTACTTTATACATGTTATCTTTTAGATCCTCATTACTACCTTACAAACTATGCATTAATGGTCCCAACATACTGGTGTAGACACTGAGGCTTGGAGTGATCACATAACTTGCCTAAAGTCATCATTAATATGCAATTCAGATCTGTGTGAAACTAAGGCTCAAAAGTAAATGATTTGCCCAAGACCAGAGGTAATTGGGAGCCAAAGGTGAACTAAATGGTGTGTGTGTCACTGTGAATGCGTGCTCAGTTGTGTCTGACTCTTTGTGACCCCACGGACAGTAGCCCGCCAGGTTCCTCCATCCATGGAATTCGCCAGGCAAGAATGCTAGAGTGGGTTGCCATTTCCTCCTCCAGGGAATCTTTCCAATCCAAGGATCAAACCCACATCCCCTGCAGTGGCAAGTGGATTCTTCACCACAGCACCACCTCAGAGGCCCACTAAGTGGTATAACATAGTCTAAAAAAAAAAAAAAAATACAAAACCTAACCCAAGGGAAACATACAAATAGACACTAGCCTCACAGCTGGGCATCTAGTGTACTTGATGCCAGCTGACGCCCCCACCTCCTAAGTCCTAGTTCATCCTCTGTCCTCCTACACGCTGTATGAGCTGGGCCTTGGGGCGTGGGGGCCTCTCGCAGAACAGAGCCTGTGCTTTTAGGAGGGGCCTCTCTACCCAAGATGTTTGCGTGCCAGGCTGAATCCTGGCTGGAAGGTGGTTCCAGAGCTGGTGTGCGTTGGGGCTGGACTCCCTAACTTCTTCCTGCAGCCAAAGCTAACACCAGAATCCTCTTAGGGGAGGTCAGTGAAGCTTCTGTTCAGAGACAAGGCACAATCACTGTCTGGATTATCTGCAATTCAGGGCCGCAGAGTAGCCAGGCAGAAGTGATTTACAGAAGAATAATTCCCGACAAGGGATTCTGGTGACCTTATAAACCAGAAGGCTGAAGCTGCTTGACTTCTCTCTTCCCAGGGTGGAATTAATTCCATCTAACTCTCTGCAGTCCATTTGGTGTTTTTTTCTTTTAAGAAAGAGAATACTGATCCCGGTGGTCTGGGCTGTTTCTTTGAAACATTTAAAGTACCAATTGCATTAGTGAAGGAGCTACTTAAAGGAGGTGTGAAACCAGCAAACTGGCTATGAGAAGAATAAAAACATGGTGTAAAAAAGAAAGGAAAAAAAATCCTTTTATTTCAAGGCTGGCAGTCTTTTCTGGGTACTTGTGGGATTTTTTTTTTTTTTTGGTTCCTAGTTTTGACTGATCAGTTGTAAGTGATTGATGGGTAAATGTGTCAAGAATTTGGGCTTATGATAAAGGGAGAGATCCTCTTCCTTTCTCCATGTTTATTTTGGTTTGTAGAATTATGCCAACACTTCCTGATTGTATCAGGAAGAAGCTTCTATCTCACTTATCTACCAAGGATGGAGGGAGATTCCACTGACAGGTGAGATGGTGTGAGTCTGACATTTTTAGTCCATGTGATCCCATGGGGCAGAGTCTTCATCAGAGACTGATTCTTGTATCTCTGGTCTTTCTTTGACTCTCTTCCCCTGTCTGAGATAGAGACAGGCTGTTGTCATTCTTGGTGATCATCCTGGTACTGGGTACGTGTCTTTTCTGCCTACTCAAACCTCCCCCTGTGTATGAGCACCAAGGTTTAGGCTTGGGAAGAAAGAATAGGAAATATGTTTTGGTCTTAGGTCTAAACTGTGTCCTCCACTTTTACCAGTAAAAAAATACCCAATATCTTTATTCCTATTTAACCCACTCCAGTATTCTTGCCTGAAGAATCCCATGGACAGAGGCTTGGTGGGCTACAGTCCATGGGGTTGCAAAAAGTCAGACACAACTGAGCGACTTCACTTTCTTTCACTCACAACTCCTGATTAACTCTATATCTCAGCTGATTTTGGCAGAGGAGAACAGGTTATGATCAGTGGTCACTTCCTCAAGAGACAATATTTCATTTACATTTAGTGCCCCAACTACTAACCACATTAATGGCCTGGATAGTAAGTACTTGTTTCCTAAGGAGTGCTAAATGGTGTCTAGAATGACCATCTAGGGAAGGACTGGCTTTCTGGAAAATGTCTGGGGCAAAGAGCAAGAGGTTGGAGTTAACTGAACCTGGATTTGAATCCTGGTTCCTCCACTTATTAGCAGTTGAACTTGGGAAAGCTATCTTAAGTCTCTGACTCTAATATTCCACTGTGTCATTGCATAGCTTTATTAGGGGGCATAATAAAACCCATCTTGAAGTATCACTATGAGGATTAACAGTAACAGCCCTCTTGGGATTGACATACCTAACTGTTGGTGTGTGCTGTGCTTAGTTGCTCAGTTGTGTCCAACTCTTGGCGACCCCGCCAGGCTCCTCTGTCCATGGGATTCTCCAGGCAGGAATCCTGGAGTGGGTTGCCATGCCCTCTGCAAGGGATCTTCCCAACCCAGGGATCGAACCCACATCTCAGCATTGCAGGCGGATTCTTTACTGTCTGAGCCACCAGGGAAGCCCAAACTGATGATACTATATACTGATGAGAACTGACTGTATAACACAAGGAACTCTACTCAATGCTCTGTAGTGACCTAAATGGGAAGGAAATCCAAAAAAGAGGGGATATATGTATACGTATTACCGACTCACTTTGCCGTACAGTAGAAACTAAAACAGCATTGTAAAGCAATTAGACTTCCTTCAATAAAAATTAATGAAAAATAAAAACTAATAGTCTAGGCACTGTTTTAAATTGATTATATAAAATTTATGAGGTAAGAACTAGTTTACCTCCTTTTAACATGAATCCCAGAGAAGTTAGGCACTCACTCAAGACCACATAGCTACTAATAATGCTTAGGCGTGGCACTGTACTGCCTTTCACCTGAACAAGGGATGCCAGGGGATGCCGTGTTTGCTGAAAGTGCCTGCTAACAGTGCCTGCACAGAGAGTGCTCTCAGTAAATATCTTATCTTCTTTTTCCTCTTTTCTGGTGAGATGTCTGGGTCAGAGGCTGCTTTGGATCCAGCTCACTTATAAGAGCACAAAGCTGGGACTTCCCTGGCAGTCCAGTGGCTAGGACTCTGAGTTCTCACAGCTGAAGTCTCGGGTTCAATCCCTGGTTAGGGAACCAAGATCTCACAAACTGCACAGTGTGGTGAGGGGAGAAAGAGAGAGAGCACAAAGGGATCCTAAGTCCTTTAAAATCCCCTCTACTCTATCAATCCCCAAGACTAAGGATGCTTAGTCTTTGACTTTGGCTAAGACTTTGGATCAGTTCAGTTCAGTTGCTCAGTCATGTCTGACTCTTTGTGACCCCATGAATCGCAGCACGCCAGGCCTCCCTGTCCATCACCAGCTCCCCGAGTTCACTCAGACTCACGTCCATCGAGTCAGTGATGCCATCCAGCCATCTCATCCTCGGTCATCCCCTTATCCTCCTGCCCCCAATCCCTCCCAGCATCAGAGTCTTTTCCAATGAGTCAACACTTCGCATGAGGTGGCCAAAGTACTGGAGTTTCAGCTTTAGCATCATTCCTTCCAAGGAAATCCCAGGGCTGATCTCCTTCAGAATGGACTGGTTGGATCTCCTTGCAGTCCAAGGGACTCTCGAGAGTCTTCTCCAACACCACAGTTCAAAAGCATCAATTCTTCAGCACTCAGCTTTCTTCACAGTCCAATTCTCACATCCATACATGACCAATGGAAAAACCATAGCCTTGACTAGATGGACCTTAGTCAGCAAAGTAATGTCTCTGCTTTTGAATATGCTATCTAGGTTGGTCATAACTTTCCTTCCAAGGAGTAAGCGTCTTTTAATTTCATGGCTGCAGTCACCATTTGCAGTGATTTTGCCCTATAATCCCAGGCCCTGGTGTCTGGAAGATACAACCCCTTCTAGAACTGTTTCTTTTCTGTAGAATTATCAGATCAATAGAGGGCTGATGTTGATTGTGGCCGTGGATAATGAAGCCACTTAAGAAAGAATCTTCCAAGAATCCCCTGGTCACAGCAAGGACACCACAGGGACATAAAGAAGTTGGTAGTGAAACAGAGGCAACAAGGTCATTTGATTTAACAAATTACAGAGTATACAGGTGTCACCCATGGAGCTTGCTCTGGAGTGTGCAAAGCCATGCTGAGTGTGAACCCCAAACCACAACTCCTGGAGAAACATATAGAGCAACCCTCTGAGAGTCAAGGTCATTAGCCACATAGAGGAGGCAAAGATTTCATATCTTTGACTTGCCTTTAACTTTTCTCAAAGGGTCTGGGAACCTGATTATCTTGTAAGCCAGAGAGTCAAGCATGAGAAAAATCATACTAGAATCTAGAAAATTGAGGTTGAACTGGAGTTTACCCAGGTAATCATTGGGGCTGCAAATTATTTGGGAGTTGGCATGAGAATCCCTAGATTCTTCTGTGATTAGAACCCCTGGAATCAGCCTTCTTCTAGCCTTGAGTTTACAGCCTTGAGTTTACAAGGGTATATTTCATCAGCAAGCGAGATCTGAGAATGAGAGGTGAGTCTAGACCTCAGCTCCCTCATTGCGTTCCCCATGTGGGAAACGGGGATTTTTTTTTTTTTTTTTTTTTTTACTGCTTTTGAATATGCTATCTAGGTTGGTCATAACTTTCCTTCCAAGGAGTAAGCGTCTTTTAATTTCATGGCTGCAGTCACCATTTGCAGTGATTTTGCCCTATAATCCCAGGCCCTGGTGTCTGGAAGATACAACCCCTTCTAGAACTGTTTCTTTTCTGTAGAATTATCAGATCAATAGAGGGCTGATGTTGATTGTGGCCGTGGATAATGAAGCCACTTAAGAAAGAATCTTCCAAGAATCCCCTGGTCACAGCAAGGACACCACAGGGACATAAAGAAGTTGGTAGTGAAACAGAGGCAACAAGGTCATTTGATTTAACAAATTACAGAGTATACAGGTGTCACCCATGGAGCTTGCTCTGGAGTGTGCAAAGCCATGCTGAGTGTGAACCCCAAACCACAACTCCTGGAGAAACATATAGAGCAACCCTCTGAGAGTCAAGGTCATTAGCCACATAGAGGAGGCAAAGATTTCATATCTTTGACTTGCCTTTAACTTTTCTCAAAGGGTCTGGGAACCTGATTATCTTGTAAGCCAGAGAGTCAAGCATGAGAAAAATCATACTAGAATCTAGAAAATTGAGGTTGAACTGGAGTTTACCCAGGTAATCATTGGGGCTGCAAATTATTTGGGAGTTGGCATGAGAATCCCTAGATTCTTCTGTGATTAGAACCCCTGGAATCAGCCTTCTTCTAGCCTTGAGTTTACAGCCTTGAGTTTACAAGGGTATATTTCATCAGCAAGCGAGATCTGAGAATGAGAGGTGAGTCTAGACCTCAGCTCCCTCATTGCGTTCCCCATGTGGGAAACGGGGATTTTTTTTTTTTTTTTTTTTTTTTATCACCTTCTTTCTTAGGTCTTTGTTGTGTGAAGAGAGACTTGCTTTAGAAAAGAACTGACAAGTCCCTGCTGAATTAGTTTCTAAGCTAATTTCATTCTGATGAGTTGATATGTCCAGCTACATGTGACCGAAGTCTTCCCACCCCTCCCCTAAGAAAAAAGACCCCAAATAGCACCTTAAACAAGACAAGAGTTCTCTCTCTTGTAAAGAAGTCTAAGAGCAGTCAGCTGGGGCTGCCATGGAAAGTTCCTGGTGTGAGGAGCCCAGGCACTTGGGCTTGTTCCTCTCTTTTGTGGGCTTCTGTTCCCAAGGTCAGTTCTCGACCCATTATAACCCCTCAAATCCCAACCATTGAATCTATGTTTCAGAAAGCAAGGGGAAGGGAAAAGACGCATCTCTCTTGAGGTTCGCTTTCTTAAGTTGTAACCAACATTTTCACTTATGGAATCACTGATGAGAACTTAATCACTTGATCTTTATTCCAGATAGTTCAGTGTCTAGTTAAAATTAGGGGTTCTATCACTAAAGAAGAAAAGAGTAGAGAGTCACTAATGTCACTATGGTTGTCTGTTCTTTTCTTAAATCAGAAAACTCAATTAGAGGACCTCCATGGTTTCCTTTAGGGAGAACTATATTTCCTTATATTAACGATTACCTCCGTAAATATTCTCTCAATACTTACTGAGGTCTCCCATGTGCTAGGTGATGTAGTAGGTGTTTTGAGGACTATGAAGATGGATAACACATATCATCTGACTTCAAGACATTTACAATTCATTCATTTATTCAGTAAACATTTGATAAAAAGCTTCTCTGTACTAAGTACATGCTCGTCTCTGGAGATATAAAGTGAAAAAGAAGTATGGGGTTAACACAAAGAAACAAGAATAAATGAACTAATAAATATAATAGAAGTTTAAAATTGAGAACAAAAAATAATAGAAAAGATGAACAAAACTAATGCTGATTCTTTAATATCATTTGTTAAATGGTTAGACCTCTGAAAAGACTCATCAAGACAAAAGAGAGAAGGTACAAATAAATAAAATGTGGAATGAAAAGAGAAATAACTATACAAAAAGCAGAGATTAGAAAAATCAGCATAGTATGAATATACTAGAAGTTATGGATACATTTTTAGGAAACATAAATGCTAAAAATTGGTATAAGGAAAAAATAAATAAAATGAGAAAAATTAAGAATGATACAAATGAACTTATATGCAAAACAGAAACAGACCCACAGACATAGAAAACAAATTGATGGTTACCAAAGAATTGGGGGAGGGAAATATTAAGAGTTTGGGATTAATATATACCCACTACTATATGTAAAAGAGATGACCAACAAAGACCTATTGTATAGCACTGAGAACTATACTCAAGATTTTATTAAGAACTTATAAGGAAAGAAAATCTTAAAAAAAAAAGATTATATATATAATATATTTATAATCACTTTGCTGTACACTGAAACTAACACAACATTTAAATCAACTATAATTCAATAAAAAATAATTTAAGTTAAAATATTCAAGAACATAATTAGAACATAAGTACTAAAAAAATTGAAAGGGCTTCCCTGATAGCTCAGTTGGTAAAGAATCCACCTGCAATGAAGGAGATCCTGGTTCAATTCTTGAGTCAGGAAGATCTGCTGGAGAAGGGATAGGCTATCCATTCCAGTATTCTTGGGCCTCCCTTGTGGCTCAACTGGTAAAGAATCTGCCTGCGATGCGGGAGACCTGGGTTTGATCCCTGGGTTGGGAAGATTCCCCTGGAGAAGAGAAAGGCTACCCACTTCAGTGTTCTGGCCTGGAGAATTTCATGGACTGTATAATCCATGGGGTTGCAAAGAGTTGGACATAATCGAGTGACTTTAACTTCACAAAAAGTTGAAATGATAACCAAAGACCTCTTATCCCCTCAAAATTGAGGCTCATATAGTTTTAAGGTTTCATCCTATCACATTTATAAAGAACAGTGAATTCCTACCATACAGGTATATTTTATTCTAGAAAAACAACATGAAATATATGATATTATATATTTCAGTTCAGTTCAGTCGCTCAGTCGTGTCCGACTGTTTGTGACCCCATGAATCACAGCACGCCAGGCCTCCCTGTCCATCACCAACTCCTGGAGTTCACTCAGACTCAACGTCCATCGAGTCAGTGATACCATCCAGCCATCTCATCTATAAATACAAATTTTGTGTACATAAAGATATACACATTTGATAACAATGCATAAAAACAAAAGAACCTCATTAACTTAATTAGAATGGTAATCATTGATCAAGGTAACAGCATTGAGAAAGGGGAATTAAGGGAATAAATAAGTACAAGAATGAAGGAATGAATGGAGAAGGGCCATACAAGAATGAGTGTGTCATGAACTAGGAGTATGGTTTACTCAATTCTCTGACCTTAGATCTAATAGAATCGAAAAGAAAAAGGATGATCAAGTTATGGTTATTCAGTTCAGTTCAGTCGCTCAGTCGTGTCCGACTCTTTGCGACCCCATGAATTGCAGCACACCAGGCCTCCTTGTCCATCACCAACTCCCGGAGTTCACTCAGACTCACGTCCATCGAGTCAGTGATGCCATCCAGCCATCTCATCCTCTGTCGTCCCCTTCTCCTCCTGCCCCCAATACCTCCCAGCATTAGCATCTTTCCCAGTGAGTCAACTTTTCGCATCAGGTGGCCAAAGTATTGGTGTTTCAGCTTTAGCATCAGTCCTTCCAGTGAACACCCAGGACTGTAGGGCTTATAATTTAGTAGAAGGAGATAGACATATTTCATTTGAAAAGTGGAATAAAGTGATTTAAAATATTTTGGAGCAATTTTGCTCATGGTAGAAGGAGAACACAAATCATGGTGGTCTAATTTTTACCTGGGCAGGGGATGGGGAGATGAGATTCTAGAGGAGACAATGGCGCTCTAGTGGAGGAGACAGGAATGACATGAATAATGTAATTCAAAGAATAATGAAGGAAAAATTAAAAGTGAATGTTAAAGGTAAATCCAAAGGGATTGCCTTTTCCCTTGGACTGCAAGGAGATCCAACCAGTCCATCCTAAAGGATCAGTCCTGAATATTCATTGGAAGGACTGATGTTGAAGCTGAAACTCCAATACTTTGGCCACCTGATGTGAAGAACTGACCCATTTGAAAAGACCCTGATGCTGGGAAAGATTGAAGGCGGGAGGAGTAGGGGATGACAGAGGATGAGATGGTTGGATGGCATCACCGACTCTATGGACATGGGTTTGGGTGGACTCCTGGAGTTGGTGATGGACAGGGAAGCCTGGTGTGCTGCAGTCCATGGGGTTGCAAAGAGTCAGACACGACTGAGCAACTGACCTGAACTGAAAGAGATTTCCAAGGCAAACAGTGATAATCCTTTATAAGGAATAGCAGAAGATGTTTTGATACCTGAGCTGAGCCCATAGAATTGACAAATGACTCAGATAATCTGCCAGTCTGGGGCCCATCTAGGTTCAGAAGTGGGTTATGATGTTGGCGCCAGACTCTCCATGCAGCCCAGGTTAACTCTGAAAAATCATACACTGCACATAATTAATTTTACCTGAGAACTAATCAAACAATTAGTAATAAAATGTCAGCTTTGTCTCCGCTTCCTCAACTAGGACGTGAATCGCTTTAAAACAGGTCCCAATGCTTTTACTTTTTCTATTTTAGGACAATGGCATTTAGATTCTGCCTCCAAATTTGCAAATATAATAGGATGATTTATCATGGAAAATTATTGCATGATCATCAAAAAGTAATGAAAGTTGTCACAGCCTCTCTTCTTAGTGGTATTTCTCACTGACCTTCTTCTACTACCCTGAAAATGAGCTGTAGGGGTCTAGCATGGAGCCAGCCCAGGGGTCTGATGCTGTTTAATTCACTCAGACAGTCAACCATGAACACATTTTTTTCAGAAGTAAAGACAACTTCTGTAGCTTTTTATTTGAAGCATAAAAGCCCTTAATTAGAGACATAAATCACCAAGAAATCTTTAAATCGTTGTAATCTTCTGTGGCACTGCTTGTTTCCGGCTATGTCCACTCTGACCTCAAGGGCAGTGGAGTACGGATAGGGACTGCACTGAGGTGCGGTGGCCCTGGAGTAGGGGCCTGGCAGGATGGAGCATTTAGTGGCGGTGCTGTGGTGAGATGCTGGCGTGGAGCTGTACTTAGTGGAGAGAGAGATCAGGGTACTTTAGAACAGGAGCATTCAACCCTGTTTCTATCTTAGCTTAAGTCCATAATCAGAGATTTTGATAGGTCAAGATGGTGGCTGCCTCTAGGGGATAAAGTAACAAGTCACACAATATCACAAGGAAACAATCAGTTTGAGAATGGAAAACAATCCATTTTTGAGCCTGGGTTCCTCAAAAAGTCTCTGCTTTTTAATATGCTGTCTAGGTTGATTATAACTTTTCTTCCAAGGAGCAAGCGTCTTTTAATTTCATGGCTGCAGTCACCATCTGCAGTGATTTTGGAGCCCCCGCAAAACAAAGTCTGTCACTGTTTCCACTGTTTCCCCAACTATTTGCCATGAAGTGATGGGACCAGATGCCATAATCTTCGTTTTCTGAATGTTGAATTTTAAGCCTACTTTTTCACTCTCCTCTTTCACTTTCATCAAGAGCCTCTTCTTCCTCACTTTCTGCCATAAGGTTGGTGTCACCTGAATATCTGAGGTTATTGATATTTCTCCTGGCAATCTTGATTCCAGCTTGTGCTTCATCCAGTCCAGCATTTTGCATGATGTACTCTGCGTTTAAGTTAAATAAGCAGGGTGACAATATGCAGCCTTGACATACTCCTTTCCCGATTTGGAACCAGTCTGTTGTTCCATGTGCAGTTCTAACTGTTGCTTCTTGACCTGCATACAGATTTCTCAGGCGGAAGGTCAGGTGGTCTGGTATTCCCATCTCTTGAAGAATTTCCCACAGTTTGTTGTAATCCACACAGTCAAAGGCTTTGGTATAGTCAATAAAGCAGAAGTAGATTTTTTTTCCTGGAACTCTCTTGCTTTTTTGATGGTCCAATGAATATTGGCAGTTTGATCTCTGGTTCCTCTGTCTTTTCTAAAACCAGCTGGAACATCTGAAATTTCACGGTTCATGTACTGTTGAAGCCTGGCTTGGAGAATTTTGAGCATTACTTTGCTAGTGTGTGAGATGAGTGCAATTGTGCAGTAGTTTGAACATTCTTTGGCATTGCCTTTCTTTGGGATTGGAATGAAAACTGACCTTTTCCAGTCCTGTGGCCACTGCTGAGTTTTCCAAATTTGCTGGCATATTGAGTGCAGCACTTTCACAGCATCATCTTTTAGGATTTGAAATAGCTCAGATGGAATTCCATCAGCTCCACTAGCTTTGTTTGTAGTGATGCTTCCTAAGGCCCATTTGACTTCACATTCCAGGATGTCTGGCTCTAGGTGAGTGATCACACCATCATGGTTATCTGGGTCATGAAGATCTTTTTTGTATAGTTCTTCTGTGTATTCTTGCCACCTCTTCTTAATATCTTCTGCTTCTATTAGGTCCATACCATTTTGAGCCCATCTTTGTGTGAAATGTCCCCTTGGTATCTCTAATTTTCTTGAAGAGATCTCTAGTCTTTCCCATTCTGTTGTTTTCCTCTATTTCTTTGCATTGATCACTGAGGAAGGCTTTCTTGTCCCTCCTTGCTTTTCTTTGGAACTCCGCATTCAAATGGGTATATCTTTCCTTTTCTCCTTTGCCTTTAGCTTCTCTTCTTTTCTTAGCTATTTGTAAGGCCTCCTTTCAGACAACCATTTTGCCTTTTTGCATTTCTTTTTCTTGGGAATGGTCTTTCTCCCAGTCTCCTGTGCAACGTCATAAACCTCCTTTCACAGTTCTTCAGGTACTCTATCAGATATAATCCCTCAAATCTATTGTCACTTCCACTGTATAATCAAAAGGGATTTGATTTAGGCCATACCTGAATAGTCTGGTGGTTTTTCCTACTTGCTTCAATTTAAGTCTGAATTTGGCAATAAGGAGTTCATGATCTGAACCACAGTCAGCTACCAGTCTTTTTTTGCTGACTGTATAGAGCTTCTCCATCTTTGGCTGCAAAGAATATAATCAATCTGATTTTGGTATTGACCATCTGGTGATGTCCATGTATAGAGTCTTCTCTTATGTTGTTGGAAGAGGGTGTTTGCTATGACCAGTGCGTTCTCTTGGCAAAACTCTATTAACCTTTGACCTGCTTAATTTTGTACTCCAAGGCCAAATTTGCCTGTTACTCCAGGTATCTCTTGACTTCCTAGTTTTGCATTCCAGTCCCCTATAGTGAAAAGGACATCTTTTTTGGGTGTTAGTTCTAGAAGGTCTTGTAGGTCTTCATAGAACCGTTCAACTTCAGCTTCTTCAGCATTACTGGTCTAGGCATAGACTTGGATTACTGTGATATTGAATGGTTTGCCTTGGAATTGAATAGAGATCATTCTGTTGTTTTTGAGATTGCATCCAAGCACTGCATTTCGGACTCTTTTGTTTACTATGATGCCTACTCCATTTCTTCTGAGGGATTCCTGCCTGCAGTAGTAGATATAATGGTCATCTGAGTTAAATTTACCTATTCCAATCCATTTTAGTTCACTGATTCCTAGAATGTCGATGTTCACTCTTGCCATCTCCTGTTTGACCACTTCCAGTTTGCCTTGACCCATGGACCTAACATTCCAGGTTCCCGTGCAATATTGCTCTTTACAGCATCAGAGTTTACTTCCATCACCAGTCACATCCACAACCGGGTGTTGTTTTTGGTTTGGCTCCATCTCTTCATTCTTTCTGGAGTTATTTCTCCACTTATCTCCAGTGGCATATTGGGCACCTACCGACCTAGGGAGTTCATCTTTCAGTGTCCTATCTTTATGCCTTTTCATACTGTTCTGAAGGCAAGAATACTGAAGTGGTTTGCATTCCTTCCTCCAGTGGACCATGTTTTGTCAGAACTCTCCACCATGACCCATCTGTCTTGGGTGACCCTACACGGCATGGCTCATAGTTTCATTGAGACTTTGCCAACAAAGGTCCATCTAGTCAAAGCTATGGTTTTTCCAGTAGTCATGTATGCATGTGAGAGTTGAGCTATAAAGAAAGCTCATTGCTGAAGAATTGATGCTTTTGAACTGTGGTGTTGGAGAAGACTCTTGAGAGTCCCTTGGATTGCAAGTAGATCCAGCAAGTCTATCCTAAAGGAAATCAGTTTTGAGTATTCACTGGAAGGACTGATGCTGAAGCTGAAACTCCAATACTTTGGCTACCTGATGGGAAGAAGTGACTCACTAGAAAAGACCCTGATGCTGGGAAAGATTGAAGGCGGGAGGAGAAGGGGATGACAGAGGATGTGATGGTTGGATGGCATCACTGACTCGATGGACATGAGTTTGAGTAAGCTCCAGGAGTTGATGGACAGGGAAGCCTGCCGTGCTGCCGTCCGTGGGGTTGCAAAGTCAGACACGACTGAGTGACTGAACTGAACTCCTCAAAAAGTCAGTGTCATCAAAGAAAGGAGTTGGAGGACTCTGCTGAATTAAAGGAGACTCAAAAGATACAACAATCAAATGAAGTATGTGAACTTTGATTAGAATCTGATTAGAAACAAAGCTGTGGCACTTTTAGGATGATGGAAAAAATTGTATATATACCTGATATTTGATAATATTGTGGAATTATTTATTTTATTATGTGAGGTCATGGTATGGCAGTTAAATAAGATAATGTTTTATTCTAAGAGAATTATGCTTAAGTATCTAGAAGTAACATTTCATGATGTCTACAAATGTGCTTGAGTGATAATGACGATTGGGCTGAGAGTGGAAGGTATCCATGTATTCATTTCACTAATTTTTAAACTGTTTATATATGTATGAGATAATTCTGTAGCACAACTTGGAGGAAGAAAGAATGGCGACCTCTGTTTCTTTGTCTCTTGGAGGTCTTCCTCTGTGTGGAGGATCACAAGCCAACAGACACAGGAGCACAATCAGGTTGGGCAAGTGGAGCTGGCCAAGTCTTCCTTCTTTCGTGGTGTGGAGTCTGGATGTTGGGAATGCAGGCCTTTCCAGGTTGGCAGCTCTTTTGGTCTTCAACTGTAGCACTTATGGTTTGTCCACCTGGATCTGAAGATTCAAATCTGAGGAGCACAGTGGACTCTATTTGCACGGAGTTCTCAGTCTAGCCAAGAAGACAATCTGAAGAGCACAGTGGAGCCTATTTGCACGGAGTTCTCAGTCTAGCCTAGGAGACAGATTAACAATCAGCCGGTTCCCACAGTGTCATGATCTCACATAGAGGCTGCTGACATGTATGTGATCAGGTCTGGCAGGGTGCCTGTTGCCCTCCAAATATTTATGACATCATGAGCTTTCTTTCTCTGATTAAAGATAGAACCATGGACATCATATACATCTCAAAAAGTATCTACTTGGGTATCTATTGTTCTATGAGATATTGGACACAGCCACTAGATGCTGGGGGTTAATGTAGGGAGATGAAGGTGTGGTAGGTCACAGAACCTTCCAAGTGGCTGGATTAGGGTCTACAATAGGACTGAGTCCCCAGGATGCAAGCTCAGCAAATATGTCAGTGTCTGAGTGGACATGTCACTGGACTAGACCAAGACATCTGCAAACTGGACGAAGTAGCCTCATTTTCCTAAGGCTTAGTGGCTGATACAGCAGGGTGAATGTATGTGGTATGGAGATTGGCATGGGACCAATTAAACAACTAGCTTGTCCAGAGAGTTAGAAGTTAAAAAAAAAAAAAAAATGCCCCAGGAACATCCTTTCCAAAATTTTGGAACACTGCTTTGTCCAAACTGAAAAGGGCTTTAATTTAGAGGGCACTGGAGGGGGTTTGGAGATTGCCTGGCCTCATGGTTTTCAAGGATGCTGCCAAGAACTGCTAGGACTCTGAGAAGTTCAAAGTTGAGTCAAGATTCATTGAAAAGTCACAGACCTAATCCAACCCATTCCTCTTACAGAAATTGAGTGTGTTTATTCCCCTTATAGAAATTGAGTGTGTTAGCCTCCTAGAGCTACTGTAACAGAGTACCACAAACTCTGTGGCTTAACAGAGATATGTTGTCTCACAGTTCTGGAAGCTAGAAACCTGAGATCAAGGTGTCAGCAGGGCCAGGCTCCCTCTGAAGGCACCAGAGAAAGATCTGTTCCAGGCTTCTCTCTTATCTTCTGGTAGTTCCTTGGCTTGTGGCAACATAACTCCATTTATGGAGACCATTTTCCCCATGGGTGTCTGTGTTCAAATTTCCCCTTGTTACAAATTATTATTAATTAGGGGCCCTGCTCTACTCCACTGTAATCTCATTTAACAAATTACACCTGTAATGATCCTATTTTCAATTAAGGTCATGTTCTGAGGTACTGGTGGTTAGGATTTTAACTTATGAATCTTGGGAGGGTCATATTTCAACCCAAAAGAGTTAGAGGGAAATGGACTTGCCTCAGCTCAAACAGATTTGCCTTAGCATCCAAGCTAAGTCTGGGTCTCCTAACTCACGATTAAGAGCTCTTTTCATCACTGCAAGCTGTTTCCTACTTGACATCAGACTGAACAGGGTCCCAAGCACACCTTTCTCAGCCCTAATCTAGGAGTCGTTTGCCAGTTTGGGAGTGCTCACCGTTCCACTACTCTGGCCACGTGATGTGAAGAGCCGACTCACTGGAAAATACCCTGATGCTGGGAAAGATTGAGGGCAGGAGGAGAATGGAGTGACAGAGAATGAGATGTTGGGATGGCATCACTGACTCAAAGGACATGAGTTTGAGTAAACTCTGGGAGATGGTGAAGGACCGGGAAGTAAATAACAGTCCACGGGGTTGCAAAGAGCCGGACATGACTTAGTGACTGAACAACAAATTGTTCCACCTCTTTTTATTAGCACCGGATCTTCCTCTTGGAGAGTCTCCTATTGTGTGACACTTCCTCAGCAGATAGCACAAGCTTCCCCTTCTCAGATCTGAAAGGGCAGACCCTCCTGCTATCTCCGGGTAGCCAGATGGACACATGCCTTAGTTTCAGCCCGTCAGACCCATCCTCTGGGGTTTCGTCCCCTGAGTAAGTGATGCTATGACTCGGAGGCCAGAGCAACACTCAAACTAGCCCGTTCCTATAGGCTAGGCCTGCTGGATCTCCCCTTTGGTCATCCCTCAGAAGAACCCCCTGACATTCTGCTAAGAGTCCCTGATGTTCTTCCTGTAAGCCCTGTATTGTGTAGGAGAAGCAGAATTCATTTCTGTTACTTATGAAAACAAATTCTAATACACCAGGATGTCACAGGTTACTTGGTGTGCTCATGTGCAGTTGCTCAGTTGTTTCCGACTCTATGCGACCTCATGGACTATAACCTGCCAGGCTTCTCTGTCCACGGGATTCTCCAGGCAAAAATACCAGAGTGGGTTGCCATGCCCTTCTCCAGGGGATCTTCCTGGACCAGGAACTGAACTCATGTCTCCTGCATTGGCAGTCAGATTCTTTACCACTGAGCCACCTGGGAGGCCCGGATTAGGTTACCTGGAGAGGTGTCGCTAAGTTCATTTTAATTTTAGAATGAAGCAGGACACATCGTGAGACCCAAAACATGACAGATGACCACTATGTGGAATTATTTTTTTAGACCCAGATCTGAACTGGGACCTCAGACCCATGCTCTCTGGGCATCACTGTCGCCCCTAGGGGAGCGGGAGTGAGCCAGAAGAAAGCGACCACCAACCACTGCCACTTGCTAATCTATATTCCATAACAGCCCCCGTTGCATGTCAATTGCATGGTAAACAGCTTCACCAGGCAGATCACAGGGCCCAGCGATTTTATCTTATTTAAAATTGAGTCTAAAGAGAATAGATAAGCGCTATATCATCTCCACAAAGTAATCCACATAGGGTTTATCTTCCAAGAGGTTTGCCAGGGTGTCATTTGTGTCAGTGTAAACACATGTTGGGTGGGTCACTCTTACTGATTTAATTTGCTTCTAAATGCGTGTATGTAGGACCTCCCCTAAACCAAATAATTTGGAATAAAAGCATCAAGGGAGTGAAGTAATATACGTGGTAAACCAAGGTCTTGGGTGTGTGCGTGTGTGTTTAACTCTGAAGGGAAAAAAAAAAGGACACATAGGGGGTTTATTTTTGATTAAATGCCTTAGCCTTGCTTTGGTATTTATCTTCCTGTGGCAGCCCCTGATCCAGTCACAATGTGTAATTCCATTAGCATTATCTCTCAATTCATTTGAGAGGAGCCTTCAGCCTGGACAGTGGCAGCATAAAGGGCTACAGTGTTCAGGAGGCTTATTTCTTATTTCTTCAGCAAGTTTATTCCTTTATCGGCAGCTCGTTTAAAGGAAGCTAAAAGGGGAGCCGGTCAAATCGTTAAGTGAGAATTTAGTGTGGGTTTTTAAAGGCAGAGCCAAAAGCTTTGGGGGGAAGAAAAGGTTAAATTAAATAAATGAACAATGCCTACACAGCCAGCAGAACTGATGGCCACAGATAATATTTAAGGACCTCATATTTATAAAGGAGGCTTTATCTTTGTACTTTTAATGAGAAAAGTGATTTCAATCGGGTGTCAGGACTCCTGGGTGTTTTCTAGCTGAGCTGCTAAGTGACCTCGTGACTTTATTTCTCTACCCATGTCTACCGCTGAGGTGATGCTCAAGGCAAGAAAGAAATGCTCTTCTTCCTAAAGTATCCCGAATCCCTGCAAGGAAAGATGAGGGTGGGTGAAAAGGAGATATGGGCACTTCTCACTTGTCCATGCTAATGGGAAGCAGGGTTCACAGGGAGAGGTGAATTGTACAGAAAACTCCCAAACCCCATTGGAGTTTTAACCCTCCCCTTCCACAGGGGCCTTTTCTCTCCTGCGCCGGCAGGTCTCCTCCCTGGCTGGCTTGGCTTCCCCTTGTCCTTGCTTTTGTCCATCCCTTCCTATAGAAGTGCCCACCTGGCCAAGGAAAAGAGGATGCCCAGGGAGGTGGGGAAGCTACACGATCGGGACTCCTGGGAGCTGCTCTGCGTGGTGCGCTGTTTGTAATCCTGTTTTCTGGGAGTGGGATTTGAGGTGGCCCAAGAGCACATGATATGCAGCATTTTGAGAGCAGAGTTGGGATGGACTGTGACAGATGCATGCTCATGCCATTAAAAATCGCAATTCTACTACATCTGAAAGGCAGCTACGGGGCCAGCCTTTTTGGAAGGCTCAATACACACCGGTCCTGTGCCAAGCACCTTACATGCATTGTGCTCTTTAAAAAAGTGTTTCCAAACTGATTATGTTAAAAACCTGGAGGCCTGTCAGTACATTTTTTGAGCACTCAAAACATATGTACTTTTATTTATGTATAAGTTATATACCTATATATGTTATTGTAATGTAGCATGTATATTATAGATGCATCTTTTATACGGCATGTATTATTTATGCTATATGCTATTGTATAATATATAACCACATATATTTTTAAAGACTGAGCAAAATAAGTAGAAATAGAAGTTACTGTAGTACTTTCGCCCTGCAACACCATAGAGTCTTGGGAATACGCTAAGGACTTACAACCTGTTCTGACAATTTCTGCTGCTCACAACCTACGTGACAGGTAGGTGGTGGTGTCTCTTTCATTTCATAGATGAAGGAACTGTGGCTGAGACTGTTTGGTAATTTTCCCAGAGCTGAGATTATAATCCATGTCTTCTGATTCCAGATCTGGGAGGTCTTTCCATCACTCTATACTCCCTGCTTCTTTCCTCTCACCCTGGCAGGGACCGAAGTGAATGACCCACTATCCCCTCCTTCTTCTGTTCCAGGGCTCTCCAGGTTGATTGAATCTATGGGGGGGGGGTGACTCCTGGGGTCTTGGTTAGTCCAGATCAGTGTCAGGAATCCTGTTCTTCTTTGCCAGACACTCATGTCCCCACCTTCCCTTACATCTTGGAGTGACCATGTGGCCCAGTTCTGGCCAATGAGCCATACAGAAGCATTTTGAGAGATGGTAGAATGGAGAGCCACTGCAGAAGAGCTTTCTGGCACTGCTGCTTCTCCTTTTGGGGGGCTTAAATTAAGCTTAAGAGCAAAAAAACCTGACATGTTAGGGATGAGACACAGACAAAACAGAAAGAGGCTGGAGCCTTGATAACCTCAGTGAATTCCTGCACTAGACCAGGAACCACCTACCTCCAGGCTACTCATGTGAGGTATTAAATGTCTTTTAAGCAGCTGGATGGGTATGTTTTTACTTGCAGATCAAAGTCTTCTTAACAACACAGTCTCCATCTCTGTATTTCTAATTAGCATCTTCCATCCTCATTTCATCTTTTTGTCAGTTTCCTTCTTATCCACTACATTTTATGGAGCCAGGCTTGGTCCATGTGGTATAAGAAGTCATATGATCCAAAGACCTTTTTAGAGCTATGCATTTTTCCTAACTCTTTTCTACTTTATTTTCCCCAGTTGGATTAGTATGGGTGTATGTGTTTCTAACGGCTTGCTCTATCTTTTTCCTTGCAAAGTTCTGCCCACACTGACCATGTCATGGTTCCCAAAGCTTGTCTTCTTTGGAAATATTATTTTTCTTCTCCATTCCACCTCAAAACCCTTGCACTTACTACTTCTTCATCCCATTGTCCTTGTCCTTTAAGCTGGCTCCTTGTCCTTTAAGCCTCAGGTCAGAGGTTACCAGCTCAGAGAAGCCTTTCTTCACCCACATGGAGACCCCTCAAAACACTATATTCTTATATTATTCATGAGACAAATCACTACTTGAAATCATCTTGTTCATTCATTTAACTGGTTCATTCTTGCATTCATCCACAGTGGGCACTGCACAAGAGCAGAGACCTGCTGGCTTGGGCTCCATCTTAGCCCCAGCACCTAGAACTCAGCACATACGAGAAACTCAGAATATATTCATATAAAGAAATGAATCGAAGAAAGAATGCATAGGGGACTCCTTTTTTCCTGTTAGACTGGATGCTGTCTGATTCATAAATCACTGAATAAAGCCAATAAGATCTTCAGCATTAAGTAGAAAAAGACTGAATAGATATGAATTACCTGCTCATGTGACTCCTTGGTTTTATTCCCTGGGAGAATTTTTCAGATTTATGAAACAGGGATACTAAAAGGTAAAGTGATACTAAAAGGTAACGCTGTTTACCTAGCACCTATGTATTTACCTATTTACCTGCATGGAGCCTGACAGGGTCCATGGGGTCACAAAGAGTTGGACATGACTGAGCAACTAACACACACACACACACACACACATTTATTTCACCTACATCCTTTGCAACCCAGTCAGTCCCACTGACTGATCTTCATTGTTCATTCCTGTCTTCTACTGGTCCATGCCTCAGTGCAGCTTCTTACTCCCAGTCCTTCTGATCAGAAGAATAAATATTATTATTATTATTTCTCACTGAGATGAACCTTATTTTAAAACTATTGAAACAGCAGAGACACTATTAATAACAAAATGAATAGTTATAATTTGCATATGGTATGATCAGAATCAAGGAGAATTGCTTCGGAAATGACAGTCTTTTCCTTATAATCCCATTACCTAGCGAATACTTATATCTTAGCATCGATAACATATTACTGCAGTTATTTGTTTACCATGTTGTCCCCCATTCACCTGAAAACCCCTAAGGAAGGGAAGCAGAGACACTATTAATAACAAAATGAATAGTTATAATTTGCATATGGTATGATCAGAATCAAGGAGAATTGCTTTCGGAAATGACAGTCTTTTCCTTATAATCCCATTACCTAGCGAATACTTATACCTTAGCATCGATAACATATTACTGCAGTTATTTGTTTACCATGTTGTCCCCCATTCACCTGAAAACCCCTAAGGAAGGGACTATGCCTGAAACAGCTTTGATCCACAGTATAGTGACATACGGCAGGCACTTCATAAATGAGTTTTGAATGGATGATCCTAAACGTGATATGAGTTGCAGAGCATCCCCTTGGCATACTGCACTCTACAATTACAATGAAATTTTACAAAACCTTTAAAATCTCATGAAAATCTGTGCTATCTGGCTTTAGTCTTTGGAAGAAATCTTTATCACTGTTACCATCATTATCACTTCACTCTTTCTTCCTTAAGATGTATTCTCTCTTCTTGTAGCTTTATGCCTGAAGAAGCATGACAAATCAGGAAGGGAAATTAGGACCAGGCCTGAAAGGTGTTGATGAAATCACTGGAGAGGAAGAGATAGGGTGCTTTTGTTTTATTTACAGAAGAAAATGATGAGGTGTCAATAATACCATTAATATGGGAGGAAGCATAATTAGGAATGACAAAGGGATAGACTGAAAATTTGGAACTCTCACAGAAGAAGCCAACACCCACTCATTTACAGAGAGGTGCATTTGATGATAGAATAATTTCCCCTGGGGCGCGGAGAGGAGGGGGAGATGAGAATGCATTGTTCATATCATTTAAGACAAGCTAGAGGGTGAAAGAGCAGTCATTATATGAATAGCTTGTTGCATGTCCACAATGCAGTTAGATATAGGACAGAGACCTGTTTAGCCCGAGGTTTACAAGATGACACAGTTTGACACTGAGCCCATTAACCTGCAACTTCTCGGAGATACTAGGACCTCTGGCCTGGTTGTCAGGGCCTTGGTAGCCGTGGAAAGTTTCAGAAGCTAAAGGGGTAGGAATAGAGGAATGACAAAGTTCCCTTGATGGAGCAGGAAGAGATGTAGAGGAAAGGGAAATAAAAATCAACCTGAGCAGCCAGAAAGAGAGAGTGGGTATTTGGGGAGCAAGAAATAGGGTGGGGGCAATAATTTGAAAACCAAAGGAAAAAAATAAAAAATCCAGAACTCTGGATTGTGAGAGTATTCAGTGAATGAATGATAAGGAAAATGGTTCTATCCGACCTGCACCGGGCAAAGGATGGCCTGTCTGGTGAATGAGAAGTACAGTGCAGAGCATGAAAGAGGCAGGGTTCACCTTAGCTCTGTGGACAGAGACTCATTCCCTTTATCTCAGTCTTTGACTTGACTATATTTCTAATCTCAGCCTTGATTCTTCTCCTTGGTGATAGTCTTGGGCAGGATGTTGGTTATCTTCCCTAGACATGACACTCAAAGCATTCCATTTGGATTCAATAAACATTTACTGAGTCACAGCAAAACCCATGGCATTGTGGAGGATACAACACTAAACACAAAATAACTAAAATCTCAGACCCTTAGAGACACTGGAGGTCATTTCATCCAAACTCTAGCCTTTACCTAGGTATCACTTCCTGTTTGAATACATCAAGTTAGAATATATCACTACCACCTAAGAAGGTCTCTTCTGTCTTTAGCCACCTCTATTAGAACAGCATTCTTTATAGTGGGCCAAAATAACCCTATGTAAGAGAAATTCTGTTCATTGATCATGCTTGGATATTCTGAAGTTTTAGAGCTAATTCAGCAACTCTTCCCCTTGATAGCTCTTCAGATATTTGAAGCTGTCATATTGCCTTGATGCTTACTTCCTTGAAGCTGGACATCACTCACTTCTTTGATAGTTCCAAATATAACAGGATTTTAACTCCCTTTTGGGCTCAGCCACTCTGAAAATATGGGCCCTGGGACCCATATGCAATAATCTAGGTATAGTCTAGCATCTCAAAGTACAGCAGAACTATCCTTGTTCCCTTTGGGACTCCACTCTCTAATAACATAGCTTGTGATTCCATTGACTTTGACAGCCTCTCACTGTTGATTCACATGTAGAGCTTATTTTTAGCTTTAGCTTATAGACAAAAAGAATGTGGCCACATCTCCTTGATCCTGTGTTTGTAAAGTTTTTTTCTACACCCATGTATAGGACTTTGGTTGTATCTATATTAAATTTCATTTTGTTGAAAAAAATTTCCCCATAATTTCAGCATGCAAAATTATTTTTGAATTCAGAGAGTCTATTTTATGTTGTTAGACTTTGATCACACACTTGTATCCTGAATAAAACAGGGTCTTCTTGATTCTGCCTTAAGATCCATCCCAACTTGACAATATATCCAAAAGAAATGCAAAAATCAACCTTTTCAAAGCGTTGACAAATTACAAAGTTTTCTACTGACGATCTCTTGAGGAGGCATCAAAAGAAGGAATTACATCACACGCTCTGAAAGACTTCCTGAAACCCACTCTTTTTGTTACTGATGCTCACATGCCTCCAGGGACTCCATTCTCACAGCCTTCTTTCCACCTTCCTCCCACCCATCCTCACAGCCCCTTCCCTCTCAGGCTGCTGCCCCATTCCTTCCTCTTTGCTAGATCCTTCTTTCTGGAGAGCTCTGTATATTTTCATATGTAGGTCAGTTCAGCTTCTCTCACTGTTCATTCCTCAGCATGGTGCCCCAGGTCAACATCAAAATTCCTTACGAACACCAAAAATGCCCAATATTAAGCAAAGCTTTCTTTTTCCTGAGCAAGGATAAGTATTGTAAATACTTATATTTAACTTTTTTTTTTTTTCATTGCAGTCAGAGACAAATTTGATGACTATGTCTCGTCTGTCTTTATCCAAGTTACCAGTAAATTTGTTGAACAGGATTAATTTGAGAACTTAGCTCAGACACAGACCCCAAGAAAACCTTCCTTGATGCTGTCTTGATGCATTGAAGATGATCTTTGGGCTTTCACCACTCAATTAGTTGATCCATCCAGCCCACATTACCCTGTGTTCTAGAAAGATCTTATTAAAGAATCCTTGATCAATTCAGATAGTCTCTCCCACACTTCTTTGATGTGAAAGCCTCACCACATTGTTGAATTAGGGAGCAAAACCAACCTGGTAGGGTTTGTTCTTGGCAATCACAGGCCCATTCCTAGCACTCACTATATCATTTTCTAAATAATCACATGCCAGCCCTTTATTGAGCCAATGGTCAATATCTGGGGCCAGCTCATCTGTTTGCAGTTTTCAGAACTTACATTATTTTTACCTTTTGAAAAATGAGAATGAGGTTTGCCTGTCTCTAGTCCTTTCCTTGTCCCTACACAGTTCCTGGGGCTTCCCAGGTGGCGCTGGTGGTAAAGAACCTGCCTGCCAGTGCAGGAGACATACGAGATGTGGGTTCCATCCCTGGGTCAGGAAGATCCCCTGGAGGAAGAAATGGCAACCCGCTCCAGTATTCTTGCCTGGAGATTCTCATGGGCAGAGGAGCCTGCTGGGCTACATTCTAAGGGGTCACACAGAGTTGGACATGACTAAAGTGACTTAGCATGCACACCCTCCCACAGTTCCTGATGAGATTAAAACCACAATATGGAGTTTTTCACCTGTTAATATCTAAATACTTCCTGGCATTATCATGTGTTTAGCCTGTACCATTTCTGGGTATCAGTGTCCATGAGTTTACTGACCACAGTGGAGAAGAATACTGCCTTTGACTTAAAGTTACTTGCTTTGGGGCTTCCCAGGTGGCTCAGTGGTAAAGAATCCACCTACCAATACAGGAGATGCAGGAGATGAGGGTTTGATCCCTGGGTTGGGAAGATCCCCTGGAGAAGGAAATGGCAACCCAGTATTCTTGCCTGCAAAATCCCATGGACAGAGGAGCCTGGCGGGCTACAGTCCGTGGGGTTGCAAAGAGTTGGACATGACTGACAAACTGCACATGAATGGAAATCCACTTGCTTTAGCATGGAAAGGATGTTCTGGATCAATCCAGGAATCTCCCTGTAGTCAATTAGTATCAACAGAAGTCCTCAGTGCAAGTAGGATGCTGACTGGTCTTTAGGAAATGAGAGATGAGAACTAGAGCTTGGATGCTGACCCCATAATGCTGCGCAGACAGACTGCTATGTGACCTTCATGGCAGCCCGCAGAAGACAAGCATGATGGAGCAGATAGTCAGAAAGTAGAACAAAAGCAAACTTGAATATGATACAGATGGGGTGGAGGAGTGGTTGGCTGGATTCGGGAATCGAGAGTGGTGTGATGAAGATGCTTTTAGCAGCAGTATTTTTTGTTCCTTTTTAACTAGCTTTTTTAATACTTGCATGGAGAATGTAACACTTGCACAGGGTAAAATGTCAAAAAGAACAAAAGATATGCAATGAAACAATAAAATATATATCACCCTGGCTCCCACTCTAAGGTTTCTGCTGGTAAGTATATTTGGTCTCCTTCCAAAATGTTCTATGTATATATAAAGCTATATAGATGTGTATGCAGTATTCTCTATATTCAAAAATATGCAAGCATACACACAAATACCTTTCTGCGTTTTTTTTTTTTTTCAGAGCATTGATTACATAGATTTACCTCATTTGTTTAAGAACTATGCTGTGTTCTGTTGCATGGTTGTACCATAATTTTAACAGCAGTGCTTTAAGGGAATGAAAGTAGAATTGTTGCCAAATCCAAGGTATTAATCTGAAAGTTGAAGTGGTGAGAGTGACTGACAGGTGTTAACAGGTTTACATTTCAGATTCCTGTGTAACCTGAGATATGTCACTTCAATATCTCTTGCCTCAGTTTGCCTGGCAAGGAGAGGAAATCACTTTCCTTCTTGATTCTAGTGTCAAGAAACATGAGACAAAGCTCCTTAGACACAGGACTTGGGGAAAAACAGCTACTAGGAAGGGGATGCCTCAACATTTTCTCGTTATCTAGAGGCGGGGAGTGGGCAGAAGGGAACTCTCACTCTGGCCACAGTGACACTGAATTGAGCTCCTGGGGTTGCTGCATTTGCTGGGCACCTGTGAACAGTCAGCTGAACAGCTCAGCCGGCCTGGCCTGTGCTGACCTGCCTTATTTTTGGCCTATCACTGGCCCTGCCTGGTGCCTTTCTGGAAAGGTTTAACAAGTGGCTCTCCACCAAAAAAAAAGAAAAAGAAAAAAGGGGGGGGGGGGCGCCCTGGTTTTCATTGCGTGCTGATTCCTGTGGTGTAAATATTCCTACCATGGCCGGTTTCTGCTGTCAGAGTGGTATCACTGAGTGCAGGGCTGAAGAGAGGCGCGCACAGTGGGACCTCCCACGCACTCAACCACCAAGTACCGCTATGACCTTGGGGATTCCACAAGGGACAGACACCCAGCGTTTCTAAAGCTGGCAGACAGGAGTGCTTTGGGAGGAAGCCCTTTTAAAACAGAGGAAAAGAGAGTGAAGGGAGATGTGAAGGAGGAAAGAAGTCACCTTGGGCCTACGCATGGTGCCCGGAAACTCCCTGAGGCGCCATCTGCAGCTCTTTCTGCGCCAGCTCAGTTCAGGCACGTCTTTCCCTTCATGTCCTTCCTCCTTTCCTCCTTCCCCTTGTGGGTGCCTTGGCCCCTGATGACCCTCAGGCGCCGTCTGGTTCTCCAGAAGCTGCAGAGGGCTGAGGAGATTCCTCGAAGCTGGTGACGGGACGGCCTCACAGCGCACCGAGCGGAGCGGAAGTGGCCGCCTCCTGTTTCCGGTCTCTTCCTGCGGCGTCTTCTCTTGAGACCTTGGGGCTCCGCGCTGCCTGACAGGGCAGGGAGGGTCAGGATCAGGTAGCAGGAACTTTCTCAGTACTGCAGGCATGGTGCTCACACCAGAGTCCACTCAATCCGACTCCAAGAGGCTCCCCGTGCGGGCAGGTGCCAGGCAGCTTAACAGGAACGGCATCCAGTCCCACTCTGTGTCTCGTGTGGGGCGTTTCTGAAGCCGACACTCTGGAAATGACCACATCTACTTAGAGTGAGCACGACTCCAGCACTGTGCGTGTTGTGCCTTCCAGCCCCCTGGCTGGGTTTCCTCATTTTCACTTAACACAGTGAAATATGGTGAGGGGCTTGATGCAGGAACTCTGTAGCGAGTTCCTGGCAGGGCACATAGAGAAAAGGAAAGATATAAGCACCTGAATGCAGAGTTCCAAAGAATAGCAAGAAGAGATAAGAAAGCCTTCTTCAGCGATCAATGCAAAGAAATAGAGGAAAACAACAGAATGGGAAAGACTAGAGATCTCTTCAAGAAAATTAGAGATACCAAGGGAACATTTCATGCAAGGATGGGCTCGATAAAGGACAGAAATGGTATGGACCTAACAGAAGCAGAAGATATTAAGAAGAGGTGGCAAGAATACACAGAAGAACTGTACAAAAAAGATCTTCACGACCCAGATAATCATGATGATGTGATCACTCATCTAGAGCCAGACATCTTGGAATGTGAAGTCAAGTGGGCTTTAGAAAGCATCACTACGAACAAAGCTAGTGGAGGTGATGGAATTCCAGTTGAGCTGTTTCAAATCCTGAAAGATGATGCTGTGAAAGTGCTGCACTCAAT
>SJYT01079204.1:374656-557543 GCA_006410635.1 Cephalophus harveyi | reverse complement strand
ATGGATGTGAGTCTGAGTGAACTCCGAGAGATGGTGATGAACAGGGAGGCCTGGCGTGCTGCGATTCATGGGGTCGCAAAGAGTCGGACACGACTGAGCGACTGAACTGAACTGAACTGAGTCCTGCCCAGTATAGTCAGTATCATGCATGAAGCATGCCCCTCTCTGTCCTTCTTGCTAAAGCCAAGTGAGCTCAAAGAATAAGAGGCTAATGATACCAAGGTTAGGGGGAAGATTCCCTCTCCTGTAAATCACTATATGATTAGTTATCCACAGCTTAATAACCCACCTCCAACAGGATCCAAAATCACTGTGGATGGTGACTGCAGCCATGAAATTGGAAGATGCTTGCTTCTTGGAAGGAAAGCTATGACAGACCTAGACAGTGTATTAAAAAGCAAAGACATCACTTTACTGACAAAGGTCCATATAGTCAAAGCTATGGTTTTTCCAGTAGTTGTGTATGGATGTGAAAGTTGAACCATAAAAAGGATTGAGTGCCGAAGAACTGATGCTTTCGAATTGTGATGCTGGAGAAGACTCTTGAGAGTCCCTTGGACAGTAAGGAGATCAAATCAATCAATCCTAAAGGAAATCAACCTTGAATATTCATTGGAAGGACTGATGCTAGAGCTGAAGACCTAATACTTTGGCCACTTGAGGTGAAGAGTCAACTCTTTGGAAAAGACCCTGATGCTGGGAAAAATTGAAGGCAAAAGGAGAAGAGAGCAACAGGGGATGAAATAGTTAGATAGCATCACAAACTCAATGGACATGAGTTTGAGCAAACTCCAGGAGAGAGTGGAGGACAGGAAAGCCTGGCGTGCTGCTGTTCATGGGGTTGCCAAGAGCTGGACATGACTGAGCGACTGAACAACAGCAGTATCTTATCTCTGCTCTACAATGTCTGGGACCTTAGTTGAAAGACTTAAAGCTGGAATCATCTGAAGACTTGGTGGGGGCTAGAGGACCCCCTTTCAAAGCAGTTCCCCCACGCGATGCCAAGTTGTGCTGGCCCTTGGTGAGAAACCTCACTTTCTCTCCTCAAGGATGCTTGAGGGTTCTCACCACCTGGTGATGTTCATCCCCCCAGAGAGAGTGATCCATGAGACCAAGCTGGAAGCTGCAACGTCTTTGGTGACCTAGCCTTGGAAGTCACACACCGTCTTTTCTTGGTTTCCTGAGTCAGTATCTGTGGGAGGAGACTGCAGGAGGGCATGAATACCAGTTGGCAAGGATCACTAGGGCCATTTTGGAGGCTGGTTATCACAGTTACTTAGAAGATTATATTCAGCCCACCTGGCAATCACCTTGGAAATGTGTGTTACCAGATAAGGTATTTCACCCATTAGTGCAAATCCATCTTCATTACGAGGAAAACAACCGAGGCCTTTGTGCTCTTGGTACCCCAGTTAGAGGGGCCAGGTGACTTACTTTAAGCTACTTTGGCAGGTGAATGGGGCAGAGGCAAGATTGAGCCTTCATGTGGAAGCCATGGATGGCATCTTGTTCTTGGAATTCAGGCGTGCTATAGGACCTCATGCCTCCTGGGGTGGAACCCCCAAGAAGGGTCACACAGAAGTGTTTACGTTTTCTTGTTGTTGCAAGATATGGAGCTGGCCAGAATGGGGACTCTGCTATTTCTGGCCAGTCAAGTTAGGTCACATCCCTACTACCCACTGTATCCTCGGACTTCTGGTTCCTGCAGTTGAAAAGACAAGTGGTTCATTGGCTGGAAGAGAAGGGAGAATTCTGGAGCGAGATGGTTGGTGAGGGGTCTGGGGAAGATCTTCTTGCCTGGAGAATCTTATGGACAGAGGAGCCTGGTGGACTGCAGTCCATGGGGTTGCAGAGAGTCAGACACAACTGAGTGACTGACACTTTCTCCCTTTCCGTGGGTGACGGGGATTTAGGGCCTGAACCCTGGGAGGCATGGGACCTGCTTCAGGGCCCAGATGAGCAAGATCCACCAAGCGTGTGAGTGGGAGAAGGGAGCGGGCATCCTCCCTGCCTTGGCACTGGACCCCTGGCGTGGCCTGGGAAGCCACAGCAGGGCAGCAGGGCTGGCTGGGCCCAGCAGTGTAGGCGGCAGAGGCGATGCCGAGATGTCCTTCCATCATGTGGCTGTGGCAGTGGACGCCCATGACGAGGCCTGCGGAGGATAACGTGATCAGACTTGTTCCTCAGCACAACCATTCTTGGGGGTCTCTGACATATGGGAGGAACCAGGGAGGGGCTTGTCAGTGGAGGCCAAGTCTGCATGAGCAGGAAAAAGCTGGGAGATGAGATTCAGATGTCACTATGAGGTTCCTCGCTGGCACCCAGAGGCTGAAGAAGCCTGAGGTGATTTGGGTCTACTAACGATACCCAGTCACCAGAGTGTCAGTTGCTCAGTCATGTCCAGCTCTTTGCAACCCCAGGGACTGTAGCTCCTCTGTCCATGGCATTTTCTAGGCAAGAATACCAGAGTTGGTAGCCATTCCCTTCTCCAGGGGATCTTCCCGACCCAGGGATCGAACCCAGGTCTCCTAAATTGCAGGCAGATTCTTTACCATCTGAGCTACAAGAAAGCACCCACCCCCTCTGTCACCAAGGTCAAGTACAATTAGGAACTGTGGTGCCACAAGGCTGTTCCTCCCCCGCCCTCCTCAAAGGGAAGTCATTTCTCTGTCTGGTTTTACAGCGTTATGGCCTGGAGTCTTGGAAATGAATGGAACCCTTAGGTTAGAGGCTGACTTAACCTCGTTTCTAGTCACTAAGCAATGTACGACTCTTTTTTGTGATGCCATGGATGGTAGCCCACCAGGCTCCTCTGTCCACGGGATTCTCCAGGCAAGAATACTGGAGTGGGTTGCCATTTCCTTCTTCAGGGCATCTTCCAGACCCAGGACCCAGGGGTGGAACCTGCATCTCCTGCATTGCCAGGTGGATTCTTTACCACTGAGCCACCAGGGAAGCCCAACTTAACCCCTTAGCAGACAGGGAAAAAAATGTTTGTTTTCACAGACTGAGAATCTTGAGAGCAGTTTGTGGACACCTCAAAACGGCAGCTTTCAGGAGGATGCAGATTGAAGCTGCCAGGACTGTGGTGGGCACCTGGTGACACACTTGGAAATCAGGGGTCAGCTGGGGAGTTGGTGTCCTTCTCTCCGTCTGGAACCCTGACCTCCTGTTTCCAGCGCAGGGTCGCCTCTTTCCTCCGTCTCCGCTGCGTTGGGATAATGTTGATATTTCTACTCGCCTGCAGGTGGCGCCACAATGTAGGTTTTTAAGCTGCGGACTCGGCTGGTTGTTTTGTTTTTTGTTTTTTTCCTCCATCCAGCGCCGGGTGCAGTTTCAAACCCAGCCATGGGGCCGGTTATGGGGGGAAATTTTTCTCTATAGCACCACCAGGCTCTGGTGATTTATTTAACGAGCAAATCTGGCTTTTATCAACTTAAATAGCGGTTCTGTTCCTAGACTAATAAAACGGTGGTGGCTAAGTGAAGGAAAACTCAAGGATTTCTTCTCCCCTCTCCTGTTCAATCTGGCCTTTTATTCAGCCTGAGGGATGAACCACTACTCTACTTCTCAACTGTCTCTAGACACCACCACCAAATCGCCACCAAAATAGTCTCCTTAGAAAACAGGACGTTAGGAAGCGCTATGCCGTTTAGTTTCTCCCTCTTGTGGCCGTAAACCAGGCAATGACCTCTGCAGTGTACCCACTAGCGCAGGCAGAGAGTGGGTGACTTGCAGACCCACTGTCAGCAGGAGAAAGCTCCGGTCTCTCTAGGCCCCTCCCCAGCAGGCAGGGGCGGGGGGGATGTGCAGGAGCTAAGAGGGTCTGCACGTCCTGCAGAAACCCACTTTGAACCAGTGTAGACGCTGTGTTTCCCAGTGTTGGAGAATGGTCAAGATGACAGAGAACCTTCTGGCCCTCCCCGTAGGGTGCTATTTTAAAAAAGGTCCTCTGAAAAGCATTACTAATCCCTGAGGTGTGTATCGCGCTTACCATAGAGTCTCCAAGCACGTGGATAGCATCTTCCAAATGTCACTGTCTCCAAGGGGTAACTGGGGCAGGTGAGAAGACAGAGTGTCACTGAAAAGGTCTGATCCACCCCGAATTATAGAACGGGCAGGTGGCAGAGTCAGGACTAGGACCCAGGTCTTCTAACATCCAGTCTAGAGAACTGCTCATCCCAACCCATTGCACTCTCCAGTGCAGAGAGAGTAAACACAAGCGGCTATCATAATTGAAACAAAACCAAAAAACAGGTCTGGCACTGTTGCTAATTTGACCTTTCATGTTCTTCCTTGCAAGAACCTTANAGTCTAGAGAACTGCTCATCCCAACCCATTGCACTCTCCAGTGCAGAGAGAGTAAACACAAGCGGCTATCATAATTGAAACAAAACCAAAAAACAGGTCTGGCACTGTTGCTAATTTGACCTTTCATGTTCTTCCTTGCAAGAACCTTATAACCACCCCTCAGCACACTTTTCACCTGGTTGTTAAGTGGAAGGTTAAATGGAAGGGAAAAGAAGGAAAATGGCCCTGTTGACTACAGGAGAATTGGCTGGTAGGACCCCTCACCTGCCCACTGTTGGGCCAGCTCTTTGCCTCACTCTTTCTCTGTCATTTGGCTCTGTTATTGCTCTTCAGGCACCACATGGCATTCATTTCTTTGAATGAAAATAAATGACGCCACACACTAGGCAAGAGATAAAGAATAATAAATACATTTTATTTGCTACCGCTAAAAAAGAAAGGTCTTTGACTTCCCATCCATCCATCAGAAAATGGATCTGGGGCGTACCAGCAATATTCACACACACACATGCACACACACTCATGTGCACACACAAGCTACAAGAGAAAAAAATCAACTTGTATTAAAAATACATGCTAGATGGCTGAGAATGGAAGCAGAGATGTTTTTCTCACTCCCCCCCACCTTCGGCATTTTTATGGCATACCCTGAAAGCTGAGTGGTAAACACATTTGAAAGGGTTCCCCCTCCCTCCTGCTTTTATGGAACCATATTCCATAAGTAACCCATTAGGGTTTTCCGTGGGGCTGTTACCTCTGGGAGAGGACTGTGATGGTTTCATGCGGCAATTTTAGAGAAGATATCTTGAAGTGGGGCCCAGACCGGGGTGAGGACCGCCTGACCGGAAGGCGCCTGAGCGTACATGCCTCCTGAAATTTTGCCTCTGGGGCGCCTGGCTTGTCTCTCCCTAGTCTGGGTCCTGCCTGGAGAAACATTTGGTCCTGGGCTTCCTCAAATCTTGATGGAGGTCCAAGAAGCAACAAGACTGACTTATTTTGTTCTGTTTCTCTGGACTTCCGAAACTAACCTGATAGTGTGTGCTTTATCTAGAGTCTGGGATCCAGGGTTTCTGAGAAGAGAAGAGACAGATCAATGTATTAACGCAAGCTAATAAGATAAGGCCTTGCTGCTTTCTGGGCCTTGCAACGCTCAGCGGCGGACCAGAAGCTCCCAGGGCTCCACTGTGTCTCCTGGAATACCCTCTCACCAAACAACCCCATGTCTGGTTTCCTTCTCACTGGGGCTTGGCGCTCTCCTGCTCATCCGGGCAGCCACCTCTCCAGGGCAAAGCTTCTGCAAGGCCTGTCTGGGTGGGTCCGGCCTGACCCGAGGGCACTGTCACCTTGGGGCTTGTATAGCCCCCCTGTGCCCAGCTGGTTTCAGTCTCCCTGGTCTGAAACCCTGATCTCTGTGGAAACAGAACTCCTACAGGAAGGGTTAGAAATGTATGCTGTTGTCAATCATTTCCACCCAGTAGGAAGATTCCCTGAAGGTGTTTCGATGAGAGGAGGGTAATGGACAGGAAGTTGCTAGCTGTGGGGGGAAAAAAGGAAAGTTGAAGACCAGATAGGAGGGAGGAAGCCAGAAACCATGGGGTCCTTTTGAGGGTCATCCTTGATGGCTGCCCATGAGAGGAGGTCCCTGGAGGGCAGAATTGATGGTGCCACTTTGGTGCGGTGGGTGGAAGTTGTAGCCGGGATGAGGGAGGGACACGTGGATGTCTCGGGCTAAATTAAGTGTGGAAATCGCAGTTTCTTTTGCTGGATGGGGCACAGTCCTGGGAGGATGCAGACAGAGGTTTCAGGGATAGAGCTGCTCACTTACATATTTGCTCCCTGCCCCGTGGATCTCTGAACCTGAGCAACGTCTTGATTGTTTTCTTTGGACTTCAGGAACCACCCTGATGTTGGTATTGTCTGTTTTTGCTCTGGTCTAGGATCTAGGGTTTTCAAGAAGAGAGAAGCCACGTTGGCCTCAATAGGAACAGGACTAGAGAAGTCAGGTTAGCAAGGGAGCTCTAGGGCCACTGACCACCCATATCCTCTCAAACAAGCCCCGCATCCTCAGGTCTGGGTGTTGGGGCGGGGCTCTGATTCGGGGCACGGGTGCCTGTGTCGGTGTGTTGGCTCTGAGCAACTGGCGGTCCCTCCGACCGTTGGCGCCCATATCCGGACCTGCCGGAGGCGGCTGTGTGCCTCATCTCGCGGGCGCGCCCGGCTCCCGTGCCGCCAAGTACGCGCCCCTCCGCCCCACCTCGCCGCCGGCGGGATCGCCTGGTGCGGGCCGAGGGCACCAGGCGGGTCTCCTTCAACGTGGGAGCGGGGAGCGCGGACGAGGCGGCGGCGCGGGCGCTGGGTGCGGGGAGGCGCCCCCTGCCCCCTCTGCCGGCCGCTCTCGGGCGGTCTAGCTGTCAGCCGAGCTCCGAGCCAGCCAGCGCGAGCCAGGGAGGGAGCGGCGGCGGGCGGCGGGGAGGGGCGGGGGCACGGCGAGGGAGGGAGACCGGCCCGTCCCCCGGCGGGGGCGGGGGCAGCCGCGGCGCGGCCGACCGCGGGTGGCCGGGGGGTGGCCGCCGCTGCCCAGGGAGGCGCGCAGAGGCGCGGACAGCGCTCCCCGGCGGGTCCCCGGCGCACTCGCCGCGCCCGGGCAGCGGCCCGACCGGGCGAGCATGGGCGGTGCGGAGTGACGCCGCCGTGCCCGCTTGGCATCAAGGACATTCAGCCCGCGGGGGTAGGGACGAAGGGGGGCGGCCCCGCGTCGCCACCGCAGCCCCGAGAGCTGCCACCGCTGCTGCTCGGGCTTCTGGGCTCGGGATCTCGGGGAAAAGGGGTGCTTGGAAGCTACCCGCATTTCCCGACCTTTTTGTTGGACATTCCGCCCACCCTGGACGCCGCCGGAGGAGCTGTCAAGTCCCGCAGGCTCTGATTTCGCCCTCTGCTTCCCTGGCCTCCCCCCCTGGGTTCCCCGCGCCTCGGTGGAGTATTCGCGTTGGTTCGGGGCTGGGCTGGAGGAGGCAGCCACACGCGCGTACACGCACACGTTCAGAGGAGGGCGAGAGGCAGCGGCCCCAGCACCATCTGCAGTGTCAATGCGGCGCTCCAGCTGAAGCAGGCAAAGCGGCGCTTGCAGGTAAGGAGCCGGGCGGGCGAGGACAGCGCGGACCGAGATACCCGCGCGGTCCGGAGTCCTGGGCTGCCCCGGAGCCAGCCCCCTGCACGCACGCACACACACACACACGCGCGCGCACACACACACGTACACATAGGCACACGCCGCGCATTCGCACCTGTCCACGTCCCACCTGGACACCCACGTAGGTGCGGCGCGGCCGGAGCAGGTATTTCCCGTGTTCTTTCTCCTCTGACGCTCTGGGACTCAGACTTCGCCAACCGGGACTTTCGGGTGGGATTCTGTGCCTTCTTGCCTCTCCCTCCCGGCCGGCTAGGTTGAGGGAGCGATTTTTCCCCCCCCAGTTCCCAGCCACTGGCATCCCTAGCTGGTTAAAAAAAAAAAACAAACAAACCCAGAGAAGTCATGGTCTTGGGAGACCCGCCCCAGGTAATCTCTGCTCCGTGGCCTTGGCGCACCGAGGGGTTTTAACGCTGGGACGGACCGACAGATATTCAGACAGATCTTTGGAGAGCGGGGTGGCCCCGCGCACTGGGAGGAGGCCACAGAGGCGGATGGGCTGCAGTTCTGTAGGGCGGTGCGTATGGAACAGGCACTGCGTTTCCCCAGTAAGAGGCAGCACAACCGCCTTTCTGAAGCGAGGCAACGCTTGCTTTCCCGGGAATGCGCCGGGGTTTCAGGCAGGAAGGGTCTTAAGCATCGCTTTGGGTGTGTGGCTGGTCTAGAGAGACTGTATGGGGCCGGATCCTCCGTAGAAGGTCTACCCTCCTAGTATCTCCAGTCAGTGGGCAACAGCAATCCTACACGCGCCGGGGGCTCCCTAGCCTTTCCGCTGCACTGTGCCCGGGGAAACATGGGGATGCTTTCCCCTGCCTGCGCCTAACACCTGCCACATGCCTTTCGAGCTGTGTGTCTGAGAAAGAGAACTAGAAGGGAGATGGAAGAGGGCGCACTGCAGGAAGGGAGGAGGGTCCTCCTCCCACCACCTTCATGACCACCTCAGCAGTGCCCACCCTACAAAGAGGCCAGGCATTCTTGGGTCTGACAGCGTCTCCCAGAGCCAGGCTGCTCCTGACATGTGGAACCGCCTGTGGTTCAAGGCTCTATCTCCCTTAAGCTTGTCCTTTTTTTTTTTTTTTTTCCCCTCCCTGGCTGGAGTGTCACAGGCTGCCCATTTTCAAACTTTTTCTGGAGGAGGTGGGAAGTGATAGGGTTCCCAAAGTTGTCTTTTTTTATTTTTTCACAGTTCCCATTTGGGGATCAAAGACCAACCCGTTCAGGGCTCAGTTGTAGGGAGCAGAATGTGAGATCCATTACAACAGCAGTTTGGAGTTGAATATAGATTTAGCGAGGTTCTGTGTTTCTGGAGCTGTCCCTTTTGGCATAGCTTGTTGGGCAACTTGGCAAGAAATGGAATCAGCTTGTACTCTCTATACAAGATCATGTGTTCAGTGTGTCCTGCAAGCCCACCAGTGGGAAAAATATGTTGGGAGTTTTCCAGAACATTAGGGGGAAGGAGGCAACATTCTTTAAAACAAGTGGGCTTCAGTGCTAGGCACAAGATTGGGCTGATTCTGTAAATCCTGAAGATGGGTGCTGAACTAAAGGGCCCTCTTCCTACCCCCATCTCTCTGCTATTTTCAAACTTTTTTCAGCTCCTGCAAAGGTCTCCAGTTAGGCTGGGAAGGAGAGAACCAGACATCCCCCGGAGGGAGATTGTATTCCCCGCTGTGTGCTGTGTGAGCTGCTCTTTGATTGATTGAAAAGGGTAGATGGAATAAAGCAAAGCTCTCACAATGGGGAGAACCCAGTCGGGAAAAGAGATATTATTCTCTTTTTAAGAATGGTGTGTGTGTGTACACGCACCTAGATATACGTGCGCCTTCTCAAAAAGCCTTGCTATATGTGGTCAGCTCTTTCAACCACATAACAAAGGTTGACAGCGGGACCCATCTCTATATCTTTGAGGTTACGGGAGAGCCTTAACATTTCGCACACATGCCCTGTGGGTGCGTGGACAGGGAGGTCCCACATATGCGTGGAGCAGCACATGGTTTTCTTCAGAAATAGGGAGCACCAGCGACGGTGGGTGGCTCCCAGGTAAACATTCCCTCAGGGCACCTTAAAAGGGCAGAAAGGTGGGGTCCAAGCTTCCGGAAAGGTCTGTGTGCCTTCCAGGAGAAATCTCTGCCCCTTTCTCGGCTTCCTTCCCCAACCACTTTCCTTTCTTGATTATTTGCAGCCTCAGGATCCATCATATTCACGCCAAGCCAGCAAGTCACTATGCTGGTGACAAGCTAAACATTTTTTTTTTTCTTTTTTAACATGGGTTCAAAAAATCCCCACACTTTCGGAACTTAGTGTTAGGTACCAATTTGGCTTCTAGGACAAAGCAGGCATTAATTAACATCTGTGTAAGGCTGGCTGTACATCTCATTTTCTCCCTGGCTCTCTGGCCCAGCCCTGGAGCATGTCGCGTTCGTTGTCGCTCTCCCTCTCCACCAGTCCACCAGTAGCCTTCCAGTTAAGTTCTCTGGGTGGGGGAGGGGCTTCCTCATTGCTCGGAAGGGAGTCAAACTAGCTTCTCTGCAGACCCTCGCTGCTGCGGGGCTGTGCTCCGGGCGCTTCTGCTGTGGGCGCGCGGCGTGGCTTGCCGGCGAGCCCTTCCTTCTCGCCGGATCCAGCTACTGCTGGGCTCGCCTCTGTCCTCCCAGCCCATTATTCTGGATGCCCACCGACGCTCGGGCAAACGTTTCCGGAGGAATCCGAAGCCGCCAAGTTGTTTCCTTTCTGCGTGTCTGCACCTCTCCCTCCCCGCGGCCGCTGTTCCCCGCAGACAGGGAAGTCTGCGCCGCAGAGTCTTCCTACACTTGGCCTGCCGATCCTTCTAATCACGACGAAGGCTGCTGGGAATTAAGTGGGGGCGGGGGATGGCGGCGGGGGGATTGTGTCTTTCTAGCGCGGCAGCAGTCCTGAAGTGGAGAGAGCACTCAGGAGGCGGGGAAATCACCCGCTCTTAGCTCTTAGTTATCCCTAAGCTTTGATGCAAAAGAAATCGCCGCCCATCTCTCTTCTCCTAGCCAGCTAGGGGGCATTTTTCAGTCGTTTTTCTCCCCATCCTCACCCGGAGAAGCCAATTCACAGACAATGCCACTTCAAGACCTGTTGGGGTGGCTTCAGCGAGGGGCTGTGATAGGGTGTCTTGCGCTGCAGAAAACCCGCCCGAGATCCAGGCTGGGATGCGTCTGGGATGCAACACACGTGCTACTCTTTCTCGGCTCTTTTCTCCTCTTCTTCATCTGTGTCCAGCGCTGCCCGATGTGAAGCCGGCTGGGACCCTCGGGCAGTGGAGCAGGGCTCATGTCCCTCCCTTGACACCCCCTCTTCCTCCCCCCGCCCCGCCACTTTCCTCCCAAGGGGCTCTGCTGCTTAGTGGTAAACGAGGGATCTTTAAAGTGGAGGGAGGCAGGGGTCCTAATTCCCAGAGCTGGGGCCTTGTTCCTGAAAGAGGAGGCTGCTTCCCTGCTTGGTACCAAGCAGCTTGGAAGAAAAGCTTCCTGAGTCCCAGGCCAAGTCTGCATGAACCCCCGCATCTCTGTGCTTAGGATCATGTGACATCAGCCTCCCCAGGGAAGAGGCTGTGAGGATGTATTTGTCCTTGTGAAAATAACAGAATGAAAAATAATAATAATTAGTAATGATAATGCTGGCTAGTATTTCCTGAGCACTTACTTGGTAGAGGCATCGTTAAGGGTTTGCACAGGTTGGCCCACGTCTTCCTTGTAATAGCCAGGAGGGACAATCACTGTTATTATCCCCATTTCCTCCACCAGAAAACTGAGGTGGGGGCAGTGTTGGGGGAAGGGTAAGGACTTTGTCCAGGATCACACAGCTAGTAGGGGTAGAGTCAGGTCTCAACCCTAGGCAGACTGACCTGGCCCCTTGTCACTGTGCTGTTTGCATCCTTAGCAAGCCATGGGGAGGTTTGCAGGGAACGTGCTGGGGCGAGGTTTAGAATATCTGGTTTCTCCCTTTGACTGCCTCTGTGATCCCAGGCAAATCTATTCATTCTTTGAACCTCGACTTCCCCTATCACCAAATAGGGTTGGGCCTTATCCATGACTGCCGTTGGTTGTGAAATTTCGAGGATCATTCTGGCAGAGTGCTCAGTTCCTGAGGGTGACTCTTGCCTCATTTGGCAGCTCCTATTTCATCCTGGGAAAAGCCTAAGGAGGAGTGAATGAGTGTGGTCCTGATGTCTGCTTTTGGCTCTGTGAGGCTCTGAGTCTTACGCTGGTAGGAGTCTAGTTCTCCCAGTGGCTGCTTCACACTCTCATTTAATCCTTCAAATCATGCAGTAAAGTGGGGATTATTTATTCTCATTTTGGTGGTCTGGGAACTAACATGGAATGAATGCCCAAGGCCCCTCTGCTATACAGCACATGGTCTTTTCATTCTTTGGGAAGTGTGCACACAGTAGGTGCTCACCACTTGCTGCCTCATTCATTGATTAGCCACCCTAGGGTTCCAGATCTTGGAAGCCAGAGGCAGGAAAGGAATCTTTGCTTGTGGATGTCATGATGTGCTGGGGGCCTAGACCATATGGTGTTGGAGCGGAGATTCATTGGAAATCGGTGCAAATGGCCTGTGGGTGGGGAAGGTCATTGTGCGGACTTATGGTAAGTGTAGCACTTAGCCAGGAAGGACATCCCGATTCTGAGAAATGTGGGCAGCAAGGCCCTGATGGAGCCCATTCACCCAGCTGGGTGCTGTCCCACCTGGAAGTCGGGCCTAAGCTGCCTGACTTGGCCTCTCTGGCCTGAATACTGTAGGGAACATCCACAGGTGATCTTGTGGTTAGTTTGTTTTTTGTCTCTCCGAAAGGCAAACTTTCATTCTGTGTGTTATTTATTTGGCTTCTCCTCCACGCTGAAGTGAGTGAAGCTCTTGCTAACCTTGAGGCGGCTAGAAGGGTGCCCTTGGATTTCATCACCACCCCTCCGGGCCGCAGCAGGAGTGGCTGCCACCGTTGGCCTGCCCAGACTCACGCCGACACGTGTGTGCGGGATGTCGAGCATCCTCTTTGCCGGCTCAGCTTGGCTGCCCGCCGCCCTCTTCACGGCGCCTTCTCCATGAACCAGGATTCGCAACAGCAAATTGGATTTTGGAATGTTTTGTCACTCCAACACAAAACAGATCACTAGCTAAGAGGATATCGTCTCCGCAGTCGATGTGCTGAACACAGACTCATTGAATCAATTCCCGAGGTCTTCCAGGGATGAGGATTTTCATTAGGAAGCACGAGGAGAGGAGCAGCGGAGGACGAGGTCACTGAAATTGCAGGAAAGGAAAACCAGAGCTGGTCAGAGGCTCTCCTGGTCTCTGCTCAAGTTCGGGTTCCCGTTTGACAGCCTCGTTGAACTTCTCTGCTACGAGCCCAACTGAATTTCCCTCTGGGTAATGTGGGGCCGGGAACCAGAGAGGGAGCAAGCTATTCCTTGGCTTTGGCCCAGAGGTCAAGAGGAAGGACAGGAAGCCGAGTAGAGATGGGTGTTTGCTTCTCCCCTCTTGGAGGGAATAGATAGAGAGGCAGGCCCAGAATGTGGGACTGAATCAGCCTGCGTGGAATGCCAGCTAGCTTTGCAGAGACGATTAAAGTGGATTTTCTTCCTCCTTATCTCAGTCCTGCTTCCTGAAGGTGATACCTAAAATAGGGCAGAATTTCACAGAGCGTACTCTGTGAACAAGTGTTACACATACACAAAGTTTCCATGGCCAAAGAAGTTTGAGAAATCTTGAGTGTTAAGAGCAAAGCGAAAGGGGTTCTTTGTTGCAGGACTTCTCAGAGCCTTTAAATACATGAACGTGCATTGGGAAAACCACAGGAAGTAGACACAATGTGTTGTGGCCCTGGGAATCCCCCAAGAGATGCCGGACTTGACAAGCACTTTCATTCATCTACTCCTGTCTGTGAAAAAAGTGGAATCTATATTAAAAAAAAAAGTTTCAGTTGAATTATCATGGTAAGTATTAGGTTCTGCTGATTATATAGACACTAGGGTTTCAAGCAGAATTTTGCCAGGTGGGCAGACAGTTCAACTCCAGACTCAATGTTTGGCCCTTCTCCTTCCAAGGCAGCTGAGAGGTTCTCAGACAGTAGTGAGATCCAGGAGGTGTATATTTTCTCAGGTTCCTGGATGATGCTGGTGTGTCCCCCTGGTTAAACAGCGCTGGTGTTTTGGGGGAAAGCTAGGTTTTGAAGAGGGCTTCCTAGGTGGCTCTAGTGGTAAAGAACCTGCCTGCCAATGCAGGAGACTTAAGAGACATGGGTTCAGTCCCTGAGTCAGGAAGATCCCCCAGAGAACGGCATGACAACCCACTCCACTATTATTGCCTGGAGAATCCCATGGACAGGGGAGCCTGTTGGGCTACAGTCCATAGAGTTACACAGAGTTGGACATGACTGGAGACAGATGTAGATGATCCTAGCCCTGTCACTTACCAGCAAAGGGGTCTTGGGAAAAATCACCTTATGTTTCAGTATTACTGTTTATAAAATTAGGGAGTTGGTCTAGATCCATGATTTTAAAAATGTTTATGCAGTTGCGTGCATGCAAGCTAAGTCCCTTCAGTCATGTCCGACTCTTTGCGACCCTATGGACTGTACCTGCCAGGCTCCTCTGTCTGTGGGATTCTCGAGGCAAGAATGCTGGAGTGGGCTGCTATGCCCTCCTCCAGGGGATCTTCCTAACCCAGGGGTTGAATCCATGTCTCTTATGTCTCTTGCATTGGCAGGTGGGTTCTTTACCACTAGCACCGCATTATGCAGTGGAATTCTCTACGAAGGCAATGGAATTCTAATGCACAGAACAGATGCTAGATGGGTCTGTTCTGGTGTAAGCAATGTAGAACCCAGGCCCTGACACTCTTATCTTTCTCTCCACCCCCAGTCTTGGCCTGGATTCCCTGGAAAGCAGAGCCCGAGGCAAAAGCTGATATGGTGACTCTTCATTGAGAGGTAGAATCCCAGGGCAGCAAGACTGAGGCAGAAGAGAGGAGAGGGAGGGATAAAGTGTACAAAGAATGACGCATTACCAAGCCAACCGCTGTGCCCCCAGGAAACAGCTGGTGGCTCAGATTCTCAGGATGTACCAAGAGAAGCCTGATGGGAACACGGTTTCAGAAGAGCCTGGAGGACAGGCATGGCCAGCATCCGTCTACCTGTTGGGTCCTTCCTGCTGCATCTCCCTGGGCACTGTTCACCCCACAAGGTGGGAACTCCCTTGCCCCTTGGGGTCATGATGGCAGGTCATGCTGGACCCTGTGTGGTCAGGCCCAGGGCCTGGGTATCTGTGGCTCCCCTACAGTAGGCCTGCAGGTGTTATACTTGCAGGACCCTGACCTTCACCCCTGAAGGGAGAAAAGGAGCAGAAACTTTAGGAGCAGAGGAATGAATGGGGCAAGGTGTCTATGGGGCTGCTCTGGCAGGGAGCAAGCACCGCAAGAGGTTGAAGCTCAGACCTGGGGATGGGGTGGGGTGTTAGGTGGGGCTCAGTGATCTGAGCAGATACATACTCGGGGGTCTATGATAATGGGTTCCATAGAAGGAAGAAGCGGTTCCTCAGAACAGTCAGTGAACTGCAGCAGCTGCTCCAATAAGGCATCATTAAGCCGCTAGAATCATAACTCTGGCTGAAATAGCCAACCACACTATGGCTTACCCAATTTAAACCCCTGAGGAACCACATGAAAAATGCGTTCCAGCCAGGTTTCAAGAGGCTTTCCTGACCTCTAGGGCTTATTGACCAAAGTTATGCCTTCTACGTGCTGGTGTGCAACTAGCTCAGACACTTCTCTTGGTGGGGGCAGAGGGGCATAGCCACTGGGAAGCTGGAGGCAGATACAAATGACCTTTGCCCCCTCCCAGTAGTTAAAAAATATTGTAAACATTGGCAGACAAAGCAACAGGGGACCTTTCTGCATAAAATATTTCCCATAGGTCATTGCTTGGAGGCAGTCTCCCCGCTTTTTTAACAACCCATGTTCTTTGATGCATGCTTAGTCAGTCTAACTCTCTGGGTCCCCATGGACTTTAGCCTGCCAGGTTCATCCTCATCCATGTGATTCTCTAGGCCAGCATACTGGAGTGGGTTGCCATTTCCTCCTCCAGGGGATCTTCCTGACCTAGGGATCGAACTCACGTTTTCAGGATCTCCTGCATTTGCAGGCAGATTCTGTACCACTGAGCCTCAGGGGAAGCTCCTCTAGGGTCTGGTGGAGCAATAGTCTGATGGTCACGCTGTGCTTGTGACTCCCATCCCCACTCTCTTCGCCATTAAATACTGACCCCTGTCTTCTTCCCCTAAATGCACTTGCCCTTAACCACTGATTGATGCAAGCAACTCACTGAATTTGAGACAACATCTGTGTTAGCACGGCTGCCTGAGGTTTCCGGCTCCCAGAGGGTCAGAACCAGCCCTTGTTTGAAGCAGTCTCTTGTGTAATCGGGAACTTAATTCATACTTTTTGATGGTGCTAAAGAAGCTGCCACTGGCCATAGCAATGATGAAAATAGCATTGAAATTACTGATTTCTTTGTGCCTTTAGACGACAGGGCTTGTTTCTTACGTCTCTTGAATACTCGGTACCCAGCTTAGGGCCTGTCTTACTGGAAGCAGTCAGTAAATATTTGCTGAGTAGAAAGAATGAATGAGTGGAGGCAGAGAGCAGAGGAACAGTCTATAAAGGAGAAAACTAGGGAGGTGAAAACCAGCTGCTCTGGCGGGTGCCTGCTCCCTGGCGGGGGCTGGCTGGAACCACATCAAGGCTGGTGGCTGTTTCACAAGATTAAGATGAACAAAGACTAGCACAGGCTGAATCCATCAGTCACCCTAGAGTGTTCTGGGTGCTGGTGGTTTGGAGGCCGGCAGGTGCCATGGTCTTGTCACACTGACGCACACAGAATTGAATTCTTGCTCTCCATGTAAAACTTGCTATGGGTTTAGATGCTAGTATATTGGGAGAGATGACCAAACTGCCTTTACTAGAGCATTCCAAAGACAAGCTCCCCCCACACTCCCGCCCCATGGAAAATGCATTCGTGGCCAAGTAAGTCTTGCAAACACTTTATGCTATGTCCTCCTCTTGGAGATTCAAGATGCACATTAAAGGCAAAGGAGTTTGGCTATAGAGAATCCTGGTTAGTTATTCTTGAAGTGAAGAAGTGGAAGTGTTAGTTCAGTCCTGTCCGACTCTGCGACCCCATGGACTGTAGCCTGCCAGGCTCCCATGTCCATGGAATTCTCCAGTCAAGAATACTGGAGAGGGTAGCCATTCCCTTCTCCAGGAGATATTCCCAACCCAGGGATCAAATCCTGTTCTCCTGTACTGCAGGCAAATGCTTTACCATCTGAGCCTCTAGGGAGGCCCTATTCTTAGCCAATCGTTTTTTTCAATGGAGGGATCTCTTTGTGTGGGTGTATTTAAACCTGTTGACATTTCTTGGAATGGTGTTCCCCAGAAAGCATTTTGGGAGATACTGGCCTTTATCTGGAAGCTTTCAGGTTTGAGTTTAGTTTGAAGGAGAAAAAGCAGAACAAATTTCAGTCAGTTCAGTTCAGTCGCTCAGTTGTGTCCAACTCTTTGTGACCCCATGAATCGCAGCACGCCAGGCCTCCCTGTCCATCACCAACTCCCCGAGTTCACTCAGATTCACGTCCATCGAGTCAGTGATGCCATCCAACCATCTCATCCTCTGTTGTTCCCTTCTCCTGCCCCCAATCCCTCCCAGCATCAGAGTCTTTTCCAATGAGTCAACTCTTCGCATGAGGTGGCCAAAGTACTGGAGTTTCAGCTTTAGCATCATTCCTTCCAAAGAAATCCCAGGGCTGATCTCCTTCAGAATGGACTGGTTGGACTGTGCTCTTTAAACAAGGACTGGTGAGGTGCTGGCTTCTGCTTATCCTTGTCAGTTGCTTTTGGGAATCTCAGAAATGGCTGTGAATTGCTATGAGACATTGGCGACCCTGGTGCCTTCAGATGTATGTTTTCTAAAGGGACCGTTTTAGGAGTGTGACTGCAGTTCTGACAGGTTTGTGGCAGCGTTTCCAACAAGTAGCACTTTCCGTTTGCGCATAATAGATCAAGATGGATGTCTGCGAGATATGTGAGTAATGACATTCACCTTCTCAATATATTTTTTTCAGCTACACTTATTGAATAAGAGACTTCAATGTAACTGGCAAAGATAAATGTTCAGAATTAACGAAAAAGGCGTGAGTTATTAAGATACAGCTCCCTAAATTTTGGATGGTTGAAACACATTTTCTCTCAGGGAAGAAACTTTGCTACCCCGGAGAGGCTGATGGTTTCTAATTAGACTGTAAATCCATGGTTTCTACCATTGGGTAGTGACCCAGAGAGCACAGCTAGGCATTTCCCACGGGAAGCCTTTCACCGCCTAGTGTTTGTCTTGCCTAGGTAATGATGTGTGTGTGTGTATGCTTGCGTGTCTGTGTGTGTGCACGCGTGCATGAGTCAGGGTGGGGGTGGGGTATCACCCCCATGGTCCTTGGCTTTGGCACCTGTGGATACTGACTGATAACCTACGTGCCCAATTACAGGGCCTCACCACGCTTTGCCCAAGCACCGTGCTCCTTCTCAAAGTGAATAGCAGTTGCTAACACACACACACTAACAAAATTCCCTTGACGCCCATTCACAGAACAGAGCACCAGTGGCTCTAGCAGCTTTAAACTGTTTGGCGACCGAGTTTAGAATTATAGGGATCGGGGAGATGAATTAGCAGTAAATCAAGTCCCAGCTGAGTTCGAACCCAAGTGCGGTGAGTTTTAAATTAAACATATCTTGCCACGATGAAGGCGTTGTAAGTCAAGCACTGGAGCTCTGTCACTCTTGACTCTGGAGGAGTGTGGTAGTCACCCTTTGAAAGGAAAACCCCGACCACAGCTTGTATTGATTCCCAAGCATTCTGGGAAATTGCCACTTCGTTTCTTCATCAACTGTTGACTTTCACTTTTTTTAGAATAGGAGTCCTGTTCCCTGGGACTCAGTGGAGCTCTGAGAACAGGCGGGTGGAAGACGGCTCAGGCACAAGGGGGACCAACTCGGAGCCTTCTCTTTGGTCTTTCCCAGGAGGAGTCATGCGGAAGGGGAACCTGGGTCCGTGGGTGCTGTGTGGTTTGTTTTCCCGCTCAGACTGTATTTGATACTTTTTTTCTGGGGGATCCGTACAGAAAAACAACAAAGAGAGCACCTCAAGGAGCCTGCAGCGTGGTTATATTGCAGTGCCAATTGCAGTGTAATAGGAAATCATTTATGTAAGTTACGGTGCCCTCTGAATGGAGCTTGTTGGAAATATGGCTACAGCTTCTTGAGGCTTATTTTTTTTCCCCCCTCCTGCAAAATAATCCTGAGGTTTTCATTTTCAGAGTAATTGAAGTAGTATTATGTGCTGGCCAGGGAATTGGGAGCCCCGGCTTCTAATCCTAGGGTTGCTGAATCGCTTTCAGTGAGTTCCCTCTCTGGGCTCGGCTTCGATTTCTTTTTCTTTCAAGCCACAATAAGCCCTTGCTGTTTCTGACCTGAAGCCCCAGACCTGGGGATGAAGGTTGCCATGCATAGTAAAGGACCAGGTGAGCATCAGAAAAAAGGCTCTATTTACATCCAGTGTTAGAGAAAATCAAGTAAGAGGGAAGAGTGTCTCAGATTAGGCCTCTCACCATCGCACCTTTACCAGCTCCCGTGTGTTTGCTGATCTGATGAAGAGTGATTAGTGATGAAAACAGCTCACAGAGGGTCAGAGAGGAGAATGCCCGTGGGATAGCAGGAAGCCTGGGAGAGAATGGTTACGCAGTAGTCCAGAGGCTTGGGCATGAGGCTGGGGGTGGGGGTCCTGATCCGGGCAGTAGTATGTTAATCGGGGACCATGTGAATGTGCACATGCTGTCGTTTCAGTCGTGTCCAACCCTTTTTCAACCCCATAGACTGTAGCCCACTAGACTCCTCTGTCTGTGGGATTTTCTAGGCAAGAATACTGGAGTGGGTTGCCGTGCTCTTCTCCAGGGGATCTTCCTGACCCAGGGATCAAACTCACATTCTTTATATCCCCTGCATTAGCAAGTGGGTTCTTTACCACTGGTGCCACCTGGGAAGCTCAATCAAGGATCACAAATACAGGCAAAAGGTCTTGATTTCCTTCCCTAGCTGTCATTCCTACTTTGGCCCATGTGTATATATTTACATACTGTAGGTAAATGTGAGCTAAGGACTATTTAACCAATGAATTGATCAATCTCTCAATTAGTTAATATTTCTTGAGTGCCTACGATGTGCTAGGCATGATGCAGGAGTTTGGCTGGAAAGAGATGAAAGACTCAGTTTCTGCATAAGAGAGCCCGCACACAGCTTGGTGTGGCCACAGTACACACATTTCTAGATCATTAAACACAGGACGGTGAGACATAAGCTCTGTGCATGCAGAGGACCTTCTGTGAAGATGTACGAAGGGGCACCCATCTAGATAGGAAGCAGGACATGGTGAAAGTCTTCTGGAGGAGGGCGGCATCAAGCAGAGCTTTGAAAGGTATTTTGAAGGGAGAGCAGGGCTGGCCACGTGATCACATGGGGAAGAGGTACCCTGAGGGAACAAGCAACATAGACAAGGCATGGAGAGCTGAGCACCCACAGCACAGGTTGGGAAGTGGACCAGATATAAACACTGTTGGAGATCGGGCCAGGACAAGGAGAAGCGTCCAGATTGGGGTCTCATCCAGTAGGCAGTGAGGCGTTGGGGATTTCCAAATGAGAGAAGCAACAAGACCAGCTTTGCATTCTAGAAAGATCCCCGTGGGACTGTGTGGGGAAAGAATCAGATGCTACTATGGTAATTCAGAAGACATGGAAGAGGGCTACCCAGAGATGGTGGCCAAGAGAGAAAGGGACAGATTTGACAGGTCTATGGGCGTTAGAGTTGACAGATGGTGAATACGGTAATGAAGGTGGTGGGAGGGAGGGGAAGGGGAGTTGGAGACGTCTTGCAGGCATCCAGCTTGGGCAGCTGGTGAAAGGTGGCCCCACTTCACTGAACTACAGATTTCTAAACTGAGACTTGGTTGAGGAACAGGATGTGGTCTTTTCTGGATGTGGTGAATTGAGGTGCACATAGATTTGCGGGTAGAGGTGACCAGGTGGCCAGTAGCTATATGGCCTCTGTGTTGCTGGCAGTATCATCTCCTTGCTTACTATGCTATTTACCGCTGGTCCCATTTGTAGACTTAGGAGCTCATTTTAGGATCTGGCAGAAGCTTGGTAAAGAAGCAAGAAAACCCACATATAGATTTTTACATTTTTCAAGTGGTTCGTGTTTTGAATTAAACATACTATCTTGAACATTTTGCTTGAGATTATTCTGAAAACATCCAGGCATTCACCTTGCCTTAGGAAATTTCTACTATTTTCCAATGGAAACAGCATGGGCCTGGAAGGTTGAGTCATATGCAGCTGATTACAGAGTAGGATCAGAATAAAGGCAGAAGTAGAATTCGGCAGAGGAAAATCACAGGCCTTTGTTCCAGGCATTAGCTTGTTCCTCTTCTTGGTGTGTTCATCCTATTTTCAATGTTCAGTTCAATTCAGTTGCTCAGTCATGTCTGACTCTGTGACCCCATGGACTGCAACACACCAGGCTTCTCTATCACCTACTCCTGGATCTTGCTCAAACTCATGTCAGTGATGCCATCCAATCATCTCATCCTCTGTCATCCCCTTCTCCTCTTGCCTTCAATCTTTCCCAGCATCAGGGTCTTTCCCAAGCAGTCAGTTGTTCGTATCAGGTAGCCAAAGTATTGGAGTTTCAGCTTCAGCATCAGGCCTTCCAGTGAATATTCAGGACTGATTTCCTTTAGGATGGACTGGTTTGACCTCCTTGCAGTCGAAGGGACTCTCAAGAGTCTTCTCCAACACCACAGTTCAAAAGCATCAGTTCTTTGGCTCTCAGCCTTCTATATAGTCCAACTCTCACATCCATACATGACTACTGGAAAAACCATAACTTTGACTAGACAGACCTTTGTCAGCAAGGTAATGTCTCTGCTTTTTAATATGCTGTCAAGGTTGGTCATAGCTTTTCTTCCAAGGATGTGGAAACACTCAAAACAGTGTTGTTGTTCAGTTGCTCAGTCATGTCTGACTCTGTGTGGTCCCATGAACTGTAGCACACGTGACTTCTCTGTCCTTCACAATCTTCACAAGTTTGTTCAAACTCATGTCCATTAAGTCGATGATGCCATCCAACCATCTCATCCTCTGTCGCCCCCTTCTCCTCTTGCCCTCAGTCTTTCCCAGCAGCAGGGTCTTTTCCAATAAGTCGACTGTTTGCATTAGGTGGCCAAAGTATTGAAGCTTCAGCATCAGTCCTTCCAGTGAATATTCAGGGTTGATTTCCTTTAGGATTGACTGGTTGATCTCCTTGCTGTACAAGGGACTCTCAAGAGTCTTCTCCAGCACTACGGTTTGTAAGCATCAATTCTTCAATGCTCAGCCTTCTTTATGGTTCAACTCTAACATCTATATATGACTATTGGAAAGACCATAGCTTTGACTAGACGAACCTTTGTTGGCAAAGTGATGTCTCTGCTTTTTAACATGCTATAGGTTTATCATAGCTATTCTTCCAAGGAGCAAGTGTCTTTTAATTTCATGGCTCAGTCACTATCCACAGTGATTCTGGAGCCCAAGAAAACAAAACAATGTGGGCTGGTGAAATGAGCCCCACCCTGAGCTGAGAGATGGGGATTAAAATTTTGACCTTGCCCTTTAGAAGTATTGTTTGTCTAATTTTGTGTCCTGTGCACAGGAACAGGTCTGCACAGTCGAGGCTTCCAGGCAGGATCTGGCCACTAGTGAGGTTTTGTTTGGTCCAAAGAGCCTTTAAGAGAAATTTGTGTGGTTCTCATGATGAGACGTTAGGTGGGATGGTCCCTCTCCCGGGGGTGGCAGGTTCCCCTCCCTGTAGTCACACCTTTGCTTCACACATTTATGGTGGAGATATTTGAATTAAAATACCAGCAGCCTAATGCCTAAGAGCTACTCAAGTAGTGGTACTTTCCCCCTCTTTACAGTATGTGGGGATAAAATGAGTCATTTTTGCATCCAGTGCTCTGCATTCTGCAGGGAAGATTTGTCAATTAGTGGCCCCTGTTAAGCCCAGGAGACATAGATGTGGCTGCTGGCAAAACTTTTAGGCACTCTGTGCTTATACTATGGAAACTTTAGGAAGCAGGATGTTTGGTTTGAGCACTGTGTAGAGAGAAAAATACCCAACTGCTTCAAGTCCTGCCAGACCCCTTCAACCCCCAGCCCTGCTGTGTGCTGCTGTAGAAGGGTCGCCAGGCTCCCATGAAGCTGGGGTCTTCCGATGAGTTGAGCGGTCTGGCTGGCACAGATGCCATTCATGCCAGTCTTCCTGAGTGAGGGATTCTGGGATTTCAGCTCCAAAGATGGTCTCCAGCTGCAAAGTCGCCATGCAATTTCGAGGGAAACAATGGGGCTCCCCTGGGTCGCCCCTGGGTGTCAGAGCAGCTAATCAGAAGGGCTTGTGTTGCGGTCTACCATGTGGGGAGGAAAGAGGCGCAGGATAGGAGTTGTTGAGCTCTTACCCGCTCAGAGCCCCACAGAGACGACAGGGTTCGTGTTCCTCCTGCCCCACGCCTCTGTACCAGCCCTTCTTAGCTACACTCAGTACATAATATATTTATGTAGGTGCGCTGCTGGTCTCAGGGAACTGAGTAGATTTTCCCACTTTATCTGGTGGCATCTTGTTTCCCTGTTTGAGGGCAGAGGGCAGGGGAAGTAATTTAACCACAGTGATGTGTGGTGAGGACCAAAGGCTGTGCTGCTGGCGTCCCCTCTGCCTGGCTGCCAGGGCTGGGAGGCAGGGGGCTCCAGATCGCTGGGCCACGTGCTCTCTGAGGCTGCCTCTGAGTCTGGGACAGAGGCAGGCGATCCCCACTGCTCCTGCTTTTCTACCTCGCTGCCCCCTTAAGTGTCATTGTAGAGACTTCCCACTGAACCTGTGCTTAGCTGATGCCCTCAAACGGGGTAGATGGGAAGATCCAGGAAAGGTGCAGGTACCTGAGCTGTTGACTCTGTGCTCAGTATTGAACTGAGCAGAGGGTCTGGGCTGTTGATGGGCCCTGGGCTGGGTGCTGGGGGAGGTGAGGGGAAGCAGGCTTTGCTAAACCCAGGCCTGATTTCTCGAGGAGGTCACTTTTGCTCAATCTACCCTCCTTACTCCTTTTTTTTTTTTTAATTAAACATTTGGTGACTCAGATGATAAAGAATCTGCCTGCAATGCAGGAGACCTGGGTTCAATCCCTGGGTCAGGAAGATCCCCTGGAGAAGGGCATGGCAACTCATTCCAGTATTCTTGCCTGGAGAATTCCATGGACAGAGGAGCCTGGTGGGCTCCCATGGGGTCCCAAAGAGTCAGACACTACTGAAATGAAGGAATGTATCCAATTTCTTTTTGGCTGTGTGGGTCTTTGTTGCTGCTCACGGGCTTTCTCTAGTTGTGGTGTGTGGCCTTCTCACTGGAATGGCTTCTTTTGTTGTGGAACACAGGCTCTAGAGCATGTGGACTCAGCAGTTGTGGCCCATGGACTTAGTTGCTCTGCAGTTTGTGGGATCTTCAAGGACCAGGGATTGAACTCATGTCCCCTGCATTGGCAGGCAAATTCTTAACTACTGGATCACCAGAGATATCCTCCTCATTCCTTTTTTTTTTTTTTTAGGACTTGATACTAGCAAGAGTCAGTACTTGAGTGGCCAATACTAAAAAATAAATGGATTGCATATTTTATTTAATTATTTAAAAAAATTTTTATTGGGCAATAGTTGCTTTACAGTACTATGTTAGTTTCTGCTGTATGCAGCTGCCCTTATAGGGTAAAATGGTATTTTCCTGGCATCTAGTATTGAAGAAGCAATAGAAATTCTCTTGCTTTAATTTGAAGATGCCCATGTTTGAAGTGTTCCAGAGAGCTTGAGTGTAAAGCTCGAGGAACATCACGTGGCCAAAGAGAGAAAAGTGACTCCTAAAAATATCAAGCAATATTTTACCAGCACATATTGTTTTGAAAGAATGGCATTTATATTTGCAAATTAAAAAAAAATTCTTCAGCCCTGGGCGAGTTTTTCCTAGTTAGCAAATTTTGCATGTAACCTTGTCCACATTCCAGACATGAGCCATACCCAGGAACTTCTATGTCAAGATAGCAGGCATAAAGTTAGAATCTCTCTGCAAATTCAAGCTGCCAAGAATTTGTTTGTAATATATGATTTGCTGACTTGTATTTTTAGCATTTACGTCTCATATCTCCCTTGGGCTACAAGCTTCTTGAAAGCAGACAATTGTCTTATTTCTTGTTCAGTTGCTAAGTTGTGTCTGACTCTCTGCGACCCCATGAGCTGCAGCACGGCAGGCTTCTCTGTCCATCACTATCTCCCAGAATTTGCTCAAACTCATGTCCATTGAGTCAGTGATGTCATCCAACCATCTCATTCTCTGTTGCCTCCTTCTCCTCTTGCCTTCAATTTTTCCCAGCATCAGGGTCTTTTCCAGCGACTCAGCTCTTCACATCAGGTGGCCGAAGTATTGGAGCTTCAGCTTCAGTCCTTTCAGTGAATGAATATTCAGGGTTGATTTCCTTTAGGATTGAATGGTTTGATCTCCTTGCTGTTGAAGGGACTCTCGAGAGTCTTCTCTAGCACAACAATTCAAAAGCATCAATTCTTTGCGCTCAGCCTTCTTTATGGTCCAACTCTCATATCCGTATGTGACTACTGGAAAAGCCATAGCTTTGACTATACAGACCTTTGTCGGCAAAATGATCTCTGCTTTTGAATACACTGTCTAGGTTTGTCATAGCTGTTCTTCCAAGGAGCAAGCGTCTTTTAATTTCATGACTTCAGTTACCATCTGCATTGATATTGGAGCCCAGGAAAATAAAGTCTGTCATTGTTTCCACATTTTCCCCATCTATTTGCCATGAAGTGATGGGACAGTATGCCATGATCTTAGTTTTCTGAATGTTGAGTTTTAAGCCAACTTTTTCACTCTCCTCTTTCACTTTCATCAAGAGGCTCTTTAGTTCCTTTTCACTTTCTACCATTAAAGTGGTATAATCTGCATATCTGAGGTTATTGATATTTCTCCCTGCAGTCTTGATTCCAGCTTGTGATTCATTCAGCCTGGCATTTCACATGATGTACTCTGTGTATAAGTTAAATAAGCAGGGTGACAATATACAGCCTTGATGTACTCCTTTCCAAATTTTGAAGCAGTCCATTGTTCCATGTCTGGTTCTATTCCTTCTTTTCCTGTATACAGATTTCTCAGGAAGCAGATAAGGTGGTTTGGTATTCCTATCTTTTAAAGAATATTCCACGGTTTGTTATGATCCACACAGTCAAAGGCTTTATCATAGTCAATGAAGCAGATGTTTTCTTGGAATTATCTTGCTTTTTTTCTATGATCCAGGGTATGTTGGAAATTTGATCTCTGGTTCTTCTGCCTTTTCTAAATTTGGGTTGTACATTTGGAAGTTCTTGGTTCATGTACTGCTGAAGCCTAGCTTGAAGGATTTTGAGCATAATCTTGCTGGCATGTGAAATGAGTGCAATTGTACGGTAATTGTACCGTCTCACATGCATCTGTAATTCATTTGGCTCCAATAATAGGGTAGTTTGGTTTTCTTGGTTTCCTGAGCCAAAAAAGAGGGGTGCTGCAATGGGCAGATGGTAGAGGGCATCACATATAATGAAGCAACTTGGAACTCACAGGAAGCAGGAAGTAGTTTCACAGGGAAATCAGCACGCTATGATGTCTGCGTGCTGGTGTGTAATCTTCCGTCTGATCGTGGTTGCTCAGTGATTGTGAATGGAGCATCTCCTGAGTTGTAGTCTTGATCACAGACTTACTGTAAGGCCTTGAAGGACATGAGAAGATCCAGTCACTTCCTTCCCAAAATGAAAACCCCATTAAACTAGTCTGCTTTCTTGTGGTCTTTGGCTGGAAGGTTCTCAGGTTTCATAAAAGTGAAAAAAATAATAAAGATAATGTCAAAGTGAAATTCAAGGAAATAAAGAGATTTTTATTTAGGGGCACAGATGATTTCCCCTTGGTAGTTAATGGCCTGCTTTTATGTTTCTCCTTCCTGCCCCCACCCCAGTCCTTCCATTTTCTGTGAAGAAAATCTTAAATTCCCAGCTTGTATCAACTCTCCTTCCACTCTTTTCTCTGAGCTACACATCTGGGCTATGCATCTTTGGGGGGGATGTGAACAGCCCTGTGTGACGCACGATGGTTCTTTCTCCTCTACTGACCTTCCCACATGGACTGAGAGCTCATTGTTGCCACGAAAGAATGGGTCTGACTCCACATCTGACTTGGGGACAGATGTGTGGAGAAGGTGGGAATCTGCGGGAGGTGGGACACCAGATCCCAGTGTTAGAAATCCTCTGCATCAGAGGAGCTGGGCACAGGCTCCCATATACTTTAGGGGCAGCCCCATCCCACTGCTGGTCCAGAACTGGGGGGTTGCTAAACTCCTTCCACACACATTTGATATATATTTTATGTTAACTTCTGCCACCTGGTACTTTATTCACTCATGTGTTTTTTAAACCTAAATTTTGACCTTAGTTTTTGTTGTTTAGTCACCAAGTCATGTCTGACTCTTTGTGACCCCACGGACTATAGCCCACCAGGCTCCTCTGTCCATGGGATTTCCCAGGCAAGAATACTTGAGCATTCTTTTGGCAACTAGAGTTGCCATTTCCTTCTCCAGAGGATCTTTCCAACCCAGAGACATCTCCTGTATCGCAGGCAGATTCTTTAGTGTTGAGCCACCAGGGAAGCCCTGAACTTATGTTTATCACATTCAGTTTCATCTTGGAGTCAAGTTCGGATCTGTTCCAGCCTGCTAAGATAGTTTTGAATCATGTGTCATTATCACCAATGGAGACCACACAGCTTCTCCCATTGCCTCTCATTTGACCTTTACAAGTCCTAGAATTTGTCTTCTGCAATTCTGAGAAGTGTCTTCATTCATATTACTGATAAATTGTGAAACTGCAGAGCACCAAGGACAGAACCCTTTGGCATGGCATTTCTTAGAGAGCTTCCCTTATACATTTGACAAATAACAATTGATTAAAATTCTTTGGAGGCTTCCCAGGTAGTGCTAGTGGTAAAGAACCTACCTGCCAATGCAGGAGACACAGGAGACCAGGGTTCAGTCCTTGAGTTGGGAAGATCCCCTGGAGAAGGAAATGGCAACCCACTCCAGTATTCTTGCCTGGAGAATCCCATGAACAGACAGACCTGGTGGACCACAGGGCTGCAAAGAATCAGACATGACTGAAGCAAGTTAGCACACACAAGTTCCTCTGGACTCAAGAAGCAATGGAACCACAAGGACCCAGCAAAGACTTTGGAGGCAGACAGACCTGGCCTTGCAACCTGGCTTATGCCAACTGGTCATCCATTCCCAATGGATAGATCATCTGGGGGCTCAGTTTCTAGTGATTACGGATGAATGAGAGCTGTAGGCCTTCTCCTCCACAACCTTCCAACAAAGCAAGTATCAGACTGGATTCCACCACACACACACGTCTTTGTAAGGAGACATAAAAGCAGTTGCACCCCTGTCCTGAGAGCTCAGTGATGACCCTGTCTTCTTGATCCCAGCTAGTGCACCAGGGATAGCAAGTCCCCTCAGCCCTGCTGTGGACATATGAGGCATACAGATGGCAGACCCCCAGGCCAGCTCTCTCTAGCTCCAGAGAGTAGCACAAATATTATCATTTCCTTTGTGTGTCAGAAAGTGAGAAAGTTTGGGGAGCACTGGCTTAGTGACCATCTTGGTCAGTTTAGTTTGCTATAACAGCATACCATAGAAAGGGTGGCGGGAACAGCAGACATTTTTTCGTAGGTCTGGAGACTGGAAGTCCAAGATTAGGGCACCAGCATGGTTCAGTTCTTGATGAAGGTTCTCTTTCTGGTTTACAGGTGATTGCCTTCTCCTTGTATGAGATATATATATATATGATGTATATATTATATATCATATATATATGATGTATGTATTGCTACTGCTGCTACTGCTAAGTCACTTCAGTCGTGTCCGACTGTGTGACCCCATAGGCGGCAGCCCACCAGGCTCCCCCGTCCCTGGGATTCTCCAGGCAAGAACACTGGAGTGGGTTGCCATTTCCTTCTCCAATGCATGAAAGGGAAAAGTGAAAGGGAAGTCGCTCAGTCGTGTCCGAGTCTTCGTGACCCCATGGACTGCAGCCCACCAGGCTCCTCCGTCCATGGGATTTTCCAGGCAAGAGTACTGGAGTGGGGTGCCATGTATGTATTATATATCATATATATATGATGTATGTATTATATATCATAAATATATATACACACACACATATGGGGGCAGGGGGACACTTGTTCTCTTCTTATAAGGACACTAATCCTATTCAGGAGGGCTCCACCCTCATGAACTAATTACCTTGCAAATGCCACACCTCCTAATACTATCACACTGGGGGTTAGGATTTCAACATATGAGTTTTGGGAGGACACATTCAGTCTCTAACATGACTCTGTGAGGTTTATTTGAAGGGAGGTTTACTTGAGGCAGAGGCAACAATATTTTGCTTATAGGTTTCAGCTCATCTTCTAGTGGGATCAGAGGACAGAATCATTTGAAAGATGAAACATAGATCTAATGGGGCCCCTAAGCCACAAACTTGCCAGTTTCTTGTGCCATAGAGCAGAGGTGCCCAGACAGTATTTCAGTCAAATTGTCTATCTTTGACACCACTTAATTTCCCACTGAAAAATTATTTCCAACATCTCTTATGCTTTTTAACAAACCCAGTGGTACTGATCAAGATAGTGAAGTTGAAAGACTCAGGGTGGACTCTGATGTGAGTCTTTCAAAAGCCAACTCAGCAACCCTGGAGTGTGTATGCATTTTTGATGTCAGTACTTCAGATGTTGACTAACTGTCCTTGGGTGTAGATTAAAAGTAACTTACATACATTATGCCACACTGTCTACACTGAAGGGTTTTAAAGTAAGTTACAGATGTCATCAAACTCTGGCTCCTTGGCTGTGTGACGCTGGGCATGTAACCCATCCTCTGACGTTCAGGTTTCTTATAATTAAAAAGGTAAAATAATACATCACAGAATTACTAGGACAATCAAGTAGCATAATGCACACTGCCTGACACCTATTAAATGCTTATAATATTGCTGAAAATTATTGCCTCCTCTTCAGATACCTAAAACCTGTTAGTTATGATTCTTGGTATTCTGTGCTGGATTAAAGCACTTGAGCTTTATTGGCTTATAAATAGTCACACCTGTTTCTAATACTAGACTTCCGTGTGCCTATCGCTTGAGATTGTACATACACGTGGGAGGAGCAGAAGGGCAGGTGGCTGATCCCATGGATCCTGGCTCTCCTTCCAAGTATGGCGTCCTAGAAAAAGATTTAAAAGTTTCTGTAGGAGTTTCTTCATTTTGGGAAAATCCAGGGTTTGCCTGGAATTTAAGTTTAACAGCAATATTATATTTTTGATCTGTGCTCAGCTCAGCCATCCGTTTTGCCAATGCACTCCTGTAAACAAACATGGTTTTATGTATGTTTCACCTTCAGGGATAATGTAGATAATGTGTTCTTCTTGCCAGGCGGTGGCGATGGTTGCTGTTTTTTCAGGTTTACCACCCAGACCCCAAGATTTGGTTTAAGGGAGAGCAAATAGGAGACTCTTGGCTTTAACTCAAGGCAGTGACTAACCATTAATGGGTAATTATTGCCTGGAGCCTACCTGATAATTACGTCAAGCTCTGCAGGATGGAGCATCTGCTGTTTGCCTGCTTCAGAGTCATAAAGCTGACATGGTCTATTGGAGACCACAAGGGTGGGGCCAGTGTGCATGACATTGACATACCTGGATATACTCGCCTGAGTCCAACAGGAGATATTTATGGAAGCAGCCCATCTCTGTTGTCTTCAGTTCCAGGCCCTAGTTTCCTGGTAGGATAGCCTTTAGGAGATTGCAAGGGCCTCTGGGACTTTCCTGCCTGCTTTTGACTGTATGTGTCCAGTGACCCAGTCGGAACCCATTGCCCTGACACACCCTGATTGGCAGAACACACCCAATTTCTCCTGGCCACTCAGTTCTGAAAGCAGTTAAATCTCTGCGTGATGATGGACTATTAAGCTCGAAGCATGCATTTTCCCCAGCAACATCCTGGCTAGGGAGGAAGAAAGCACTGGTTGACTGTGGAGAGAGATGATGAGCCACTGTGGAGAGGGAACAAAAGCCTGGGGGCCCGGGAACTTTCAGTGCATTGGTGGATTTTGAAGAGGATGGAGCCTCTATGAATGGTGAATTTAGCCAGCTTGGAATGAGATGGTCATTCTGGAGCAATCACACCACGAAAAGACCTGTCACTTCTCCTCTGTTCCCTGAAGGAAAGGAGGCACTTATTGGCAGTATCACCCCCATATCCTTGTCTCAGCCATCCGCCACTCTGGCCTGTCAGTAGTGACCATGCACCCTGGATTTGCTAGAAACAGACTTCAGATATTCTATGCCATTGCCTAAGCATGTGTCCTGGTATTTTTGGTTTAAAAATAGTCACTGTGTAGGTGTAGATACAGATATGGACATGGATATGGGATATACATATGTTTATATAGATACAGAGTGCACATACACATATACATATGTCTATTTACGTATCTGCCTATATCATCGACTCAATGGACATGAGTTTGAGCAAACTCTGGGAGATTGTGAAGGACAGGGAAGCCTGGTGTACTGCAGTCCATGGGGTCACAAAGAGTCGGACACGACTGAGCAACTGAACAACGTATCTCCAAAGGTTATCCTTGGACAAAACTGGGAAGTGGTTGCTTTTCTCCTTAAGAACTCCATTCAGAGTGAAAACTCTTCCTTTCTGCCTCTCCTTATTTTCTTTAGACAGGCCCTCCGGGGCTCTGGTTGTATATCCGTGACTCAGGAATGAGTGGGAGCTGCCATTGTGCCATGTCCCACTGGCCAAGCTCTGTCTCATCTCCTTGCTGAGGAAAGACTTGTCTCTTTCTTCTCCCAAAATCCTTCTGCCCACCAAGCTCTAGTTGACCAGAGAGGACGCTCTCCCTCAGTCTCACCCTATAGCCTTGTAGACCAGTGGGCCCCTGCTATTTGAACCCTCTCCACTCACCTCTTCTGCCTGCTCTTGTGTCTCCCTGTCCACAGGGAAAGGGACGTGATGGAGGAGCCACAGTAGGAGTGGGTTGTTGGGAGAGAGAATGTAACACTTGACCCAAAGACACAGAGCTCCAGTGGGGGCATTTCAGGCATTTCAGTGCAGAAGGTAAGATGAAGACTGATGCAGGGGGACTTCTCTAGAGCTTCTCAGCCCAGACGGGGAGGCCGCTGGCTGCCAGCTTTAGGCGTCTGTGTTTCAGATTGGGCGTGGGGCCGTTGTCTCGGGCCCCTCCTTCTGCATTTGATTTCGTGGCCCTCTCAGGAAGCTCTGCCCCTGCGCTGAGGCTGTCACCCTTTGGTTTTTCTGATGGATCTGGGGAGGAGACCCTTCCTGTTATGAACCTCCTGGGGCAAAACGCCATTAGTTGTCCTGTGGACAGTAGCTCAGGGGTGGCTGAGAACTGCCTCCTCCCAAGGCCCCATGCTTTCTTTTATGTGTCTCCTCACCGTCACTCCAGGAAATGCTGGCCTTCCGGTGAGCGGGTCACAGGTACCACCTGAGGCTGGCAGACGCACCTCATGACGTAGCCTCTGATTCTGGGTCATCTGGTGTGGATGCAAGTGCTAGGGATAGGTGCGTAGAGCAGCAGGGTTTTTGCCTTTGGGGTAGCTCAGAGAGATTGGCTTTTTCAGAAACAAGAATTAGGAAGACCCTCATTTTCATGGTTGGGGGGGGGGCTTACAGCAACCCAGAACCCTGGGTCACACACCGCATCAGGGCTAACAAGCCAATCCCCTGCCTCCTAGCAGGACCACCCCAAGGGGTTTGTCGTGGGCAGTGCCAGCCCCAAGGCAAGATTTCTTTTTCTGAGTCTCTTCCATCTGAACAGTTTCCACTTCACTTAGTATCACTTAGCTGGTGTCGACTTAAAAACCATTTACAGCCTAAAAGTTGAGCATTATGTTTGATTTGGTGGCAATTTTTAGGACTTCAAGCCTGAGAGACAGCATCTCAAGTGATCCTGAGAGAACTGCTCTGGGAAGGAAAGGGGAGGTGCCAGATTATATAGAAGTTTTGCAACAAAGGGCAGGTAGTCTGAACATCAACAGATTATTAATTTAAAAAACCCAGATCTCCCAAGTTAAGGAATTTAGTGCTTTTCTGTGTACTGAAGGATGCAAGAGTGGGGACTCACGGAAATCATTTCTTTGATATGCACCTCAGCTGTTTGCGGGCCAGTATCCTGTGCTTTCACATCCAGAGTTTCCTCAGGGCTCACTGGGAGTGACTGTGGTCTGATGGCTGCTGGAAGTCAGGTACTCTTTCCTTCCCGAGTTCCCTCAGGGCTCACCAGCTCACGCTGGTTGGAGGGCCGCAATTGCTGATGACTCTGACATCCTTTGTTTACTGATATGGCAGGCAATGTTCCATTTATCACTGGTATTGGGGAAGGGGCTCAGGCACTGAATTGATTTTGTACTGAAGGTGTGACTCCTGAAATTATCCTCCAGGGAAACAAAAACCCAGGTTTCTTTAGTTCAGAGTTTGCGAGCCCAAAGGGGTGTGTTTCTAGGTGGAGGAAATTCACTGAGGGTATCAGTGCTAACCTGAGCCCCAAGGAGGTGGGGTGGGTTTGAAGGTAATCAGATTACCACTTCAGCTGGAAACCTCATACCTGCAAAAAAATTTCCTCTTTTCACCTTCCTGAGCCTTCCTGGTCTGAGGTCACTACAGGAAATTGAGGGCTGATGAAGGGCAGAGTCTGTCCCATTACCACCCCTAAAGCTGTCTCAAGCCCTCCAGACCCTTGGCCTCCCAGCACCCCATCTCTGGGGTCAGAGGTACTTCTAGCTCTTTATGGACCAGGAGTTTGGAAGGGGAGTAACAGAGAACCTCCAACAAATAACACCCATCATGGCTTCTAGTTTACAGCAAGTGTTTGCTAAGGATGAAATCAACCCTCCCAGCTTGTTATTTTCCAGTATTTTAAATAAGGGTCGAGGAGTCAGGTCTTCAGCACTGAGGTTCTGGGTAAAAACTTTGCCAGCTGTGATCTGGACAGGATCTCTGAATGGCTTTTCCAGCCCCAATTAACATCCACCCTGCCAGTCCCATTAACTCTCACCAGGAGCTTTCCTGTTAAAGGGAGGAGGCGTGCAGGCACTCAGCTTTACATACACCCTCCACTCGGGCTGCATCTCAGTTGCATGTGGGACATTGATTTTACACGTTGCTCCTCGGCAAACCTGCTAATAAGATCCTTTTTCCTCCCCCTCCCTCCCTCCAATCTCCTTAAACCTGGCCTGACTCCTGGTCAGACCTTGATTACATGTCTCATTGATTCCATTCAGCTATTTATTAATACACTAATTAGTATGTTCATTTAAAGGAGAGTGACATCGCTTTTTAAAAATAAATGTACAGAGGTGCAGGTTAATGGAAATTTCTGTTTATTTAACATTGACGTCTGGTGTGAAGAGGATTAGTTTTGGATGTTAAAAGGACACAAGGGTTTTTCCTGGGGCTTAAATCACTTGTGCTGACAGTCTTTGAAAGGTGACACCGAGAGTCATATTGCATTTTCCTTGGGAGATCAGAGGCTCTCTCCACTACTCACTCGAGTAGGGAAACTGGAGGGTGTCCGAGAGGGTGTGGGGCTGTCTGTACTCCGTCTCTCACAGGAGACTCTGGTTGTGTGTGAGGGTGGCTGGCACATCCTCATTCACAATCGTGAGTCACACTTACTGCTCTGCCTTGTAGGGCTGTCTGGAATTTTGTAATTCAAGGTCAGCGAATGGATGGCCATTGCTTTTCTAGTGTAAGCTTGCTCTGTTTGTTCTTGAGTTGCTCATGAATGGTGTATTAGTCAGCATCAGTGATTTCTGTAACAGACAGCACCAAAGATCCTTGGGTTTGCACATTGCCATCCAATATTGGTTCATATGTTATGGGGGGATTTTGCTCTGTGAAGTCATTGATGTGAGATCCTCCTTGGTGGCTCAGATGATAAAGAATCTGCCTGCGAAGCGGGAGACCTGGGTTCATCCCTGGGTTGGAAAGATACCCTGGAGGAGGGCATGGCAACCCACTCCAGTTTTCTTGCCTGGAGAGTCTCCATGGACAAAGGAGCCTGGTGGGCCACAGTCCATGGGGTCGCAAAGAGTCGGATACAACTGAGCAACTTTCACTTTCTAGCTTTTAATGCTAGATTGAGAATTTACCAGAAAGCACCATAGAATTCTTGGTGTTTGGTGAGAACTCCCCAACTTTGAGTCAGAACAGATGTTTCTGGGATGGGTGGTGGGAACAGAACCCAGGCTGCCTGGCGTGCGTTCAGCTGCAGGCTCGGCCACTGTTGGCAGTCTCATCTGTTTCCAGCCTGTCCCCCGTCTTCTGGACTCTACCTGCCAAGCAAAACCCCCAAAGGTAGACAAAATGATGGGTCATTACAAAAACAAATAAAAACCTCCCTGGAGTTTGAAATGGCCCTAGGCTCATCGGCTTATCATAAAATCCTTTGGCAGTCATCTTGAAGTTAGAATTACACTGTACTCTGAATTAATTTTGCATTAGACTTTAATTTGATGAAAGACCAGGGCTACTCGAGCCTAGGACTCCACTTCCTACTCTGACAAGGAAGCGCTGTTCAACGCCCGGGGCTCTCCAGACCCCTCCCAAACCCCACCGGATTTGGGACGTGGCATTCCTAGAAACTCTTTTGAGCCTTTCCAAAGCGAGGCTTTGTCTGTCTTCACGCTCTCCCCATCCGCGATCCTGGAGCGAAGCCATCAATTCAAAGGGCTCTGTTTGGCTGGGTGTTTTCTTTGGTTTCACGTTTTGTTCGACAGCATTAGATGCGCTCACGCTCAGACTCCCTGGGGCCCATGTGTGCGTCACTGACGGCTTTCTGTCCTAATTTGGTCCGGGTGATCTGGGGATCTGGGCTTGTGGCTGCAGAGAGAGGTGCTCTCTGATTTCTTCTCATCCCCAGAGCTCAGCTGTAAGCTGGGGCAGGGGCTGAAATACAGAGCAGCCTGAAGAACAGAAATCCAGGCAACTAACATACTCTCTTGTCTTCACCTCTGATTTGATGCTCTCAGTGGGTGTTTGTGGAATCCTGATGGCTTTCACCCCTTCCCTGTCTTCTCTGTGGTTTGGGAATGCCTGTCCTTTGGTCCTTCTGCATAGTAGATACAAATCGGAAATCCCGTAACAAACAGCCCCAAAGATCAGTGGGTATGCACATTGCCATCCAATATTGGTTCATATGGGGAGATTTTGCTCTGTGCAGTCATCGATGTGAGATCAATGACTCACATCATCAGGCAATCCTGGGAGGAGGCCTATATATAGCTCCCAGCCTCTCCTCTGAACTTTGCCATCCACCTCACCCTCAACGGTGCCTGCACGCCTCCAGGAGGGCCCTGACATAGGCGTTGAAGGAACTCTGTTGGCGTGGAGGGGATATTTGTTCAGTGATGTTCAGAGGTCCAGGAACAAGCAGAGATGTAGATGTGGGAGGGGTGAAGGAAAAGACTTGGGTCAGGCTTGAAGGTAAAGACTCGGATCAGATGCAGGTGAAGTTCAGTCTCCCCACTTCCTAGCCTGGGCGAGGTACTTAACCCTCCACTTCTTCATCTGTCGCATGGAATCCCGATCATTTCCTTACAGGGTTAAGTGAGGTGATGCACGTACAGTGCTCGGCCCTGTGCCAGGCCCAGAGCAAGCATTGTCAAAGAACGTGGCCTCATAGCTCTTCCCTTTGGAAAGTATTCTCAGTTTTAAATGATCTCTGTGAACTGGAATCGGGGAAAATACCACAGTGGAACTAACCTGATGTAATTCAGTGTATTCTTTCAAGAGAAGAAGTATTTGAAAAATGAATGTATCTCTTAGGCCACTTGTAAGGAATTGGCATATTTTGGGAATCTCCTGCCTTGAATAGTAGAACCAGCTGGGCTGGTTTGATATTTGACCTGCGTGTTTTCATTTTGTGAAGCTCAGGGTTGACCCCATGTTTCCCAAGCCCTCCTTATTTCAAGATTCACCTGAGAAAATTTGAAAAATTGTAGATGCCCTGGCTTCAGCCCAGGCTGATGTAATCAGAGCCTCTGAGGGTGTTGGGAGTGGGGGGTTGAGGATGGAGAACCTTCTGGGAAAGGGTTTCAAGGAGGATCTGATGATCAGTTTAGGAAACCCGAAGCGAGATCACTGTCTTTGGAGTGCAGGGCATAGGAGAGAGACATGTGTTCCTTCTCCCCTCTGCCCACCTCTGCTGAGCTTAAAAAGCTCAAAGCTCAGCACTCAAAGAGTTATCAGTGTCTGCCAGCTTCTGTTCTTGAGTCTAGATGAGTGTCTGAGTTACCTGTGGCCCTTTGGAGGTGACAGTGATGCTATAATCTGAAGATAAATTTATGAATGACTTCCGCTGGCACTGGGCTTTCACTTGGGTGTTTGCATCTGATGTATGCATTGGATAACTCTCTCTTTCAGTTCCTACATCCAGCAGTGTAGCGTGGTGAACCCACTAGGGCTAATAGAAGTAGGGCGGAGCCCACTAGGGCTGATAGAAGTGGGGCGGGGAGATCAAGACCACCTCAAGCAAACCCATGTCAGTGTGATGTTCTTTTCCCTCCCTCTCTCTTATCTTCAGATTCTCCCCAGCTGTGGCCCCAAGGAGGTGTGAGGGGAAGAGGGAGAAAAGCACCAGGTTGGGTGTGAGGCTGGGTGTCCCACCTTGACCCTTTCTTGCCTCCCCCTTCATTGTTCTGCTCGGCCGGCCCCATTGCCCAGAGCTCCTGCTAGAGCCGAGGCAACAGCTCTCTGCTGATCCTCCCAAGGAAGATGCTTCTGAAGGGATTTCCTGATGTCCGTAAGAGCCAGTGCAAGGAGGACAGACTCTAGGAAATACATTCGGTGATTTTGTTTCTGTTTCTTTTCTGCTTCTCAAGGATGGGTTTCAGATCTTGTGAGGGACCGTATTTCAGAATCATGCCAGCTTTATTCCTCTTATAGACTCTGGAAACTCAAGGGAGGGACCTTGGAGCCTGAAATCTGTGAATTTCCAAGAATCTTGATGGCTTCTGGCAGGTCAGTGAGGACCTCATTGAGGCAGAGAGTGCTCCAAGCCAGGAGGGCACGCCTCCTGTGATGGAAGCTGTGGATCTGCCCCTGACCTGACGGCGGGGATATGAGACTGCATCCCCTCGAGGGGCCTTGAAAACATGGAGTCTTCCTTCTCTTCCCTGGGAGGAACCAGAAGGCTTCACTCTAGCAGACCAGGCAGCCACTGGGTCCTTTTGCTTCTGTGGGCTGATTAAGATGGGAAACAGAGGGTCTTGCTAGGTGTGGCTGAGAAACATTCTCAAGTTTGTTGTTGTTGAGTTGCCAAGTTGATTCTGATTCTTTGAGACCCCATGGACTGCAGCACACCAGGCCTCGCTGTCCCTCACTGTCTCTCAGAGTTTGTCCAAGTTCATGTCCACTGAACCGGTGATGCCATCCAACCATCTTATCCTCTGTCGCCCTCTTCTCCTTCTTCCCTCAATCTTTCCCAGCATCAGGGTCTTTTCCAGTGAGTCGACTGTCTGCATCAGGTGGCCAGAGTATTGGAGCTTCAGCATCAGTCCTTCCAATGAGTATTCAGGGTTGATTTCCTTTAGGATTGACTGGTTTGATCACCTTGCTGTTCAAAGGTCTTCTCCAGCACCACAGTTTGAAAGCGTCAGTTCTTTGGAACTCAGCCTTCCTTATGGTCCAACTCTCACATCCGGATCCTCAAGTTTAGCAGTTCTTAAATTGATCCTAAACCAGTGGTTCTCAATCGTGACTATTAAGTGGAAACCCATGAGCCGAAGCACACTTGTGTTTCATTTAGGTATGTGGAATATTTCCCCATGGCCAAAATTTAATGATCAAAAGATTGCATGTAAAATGTGGTTTTTACACGTCTGTAGAAATACAGGCATATCTGAGAACATGGATCCGTTCTTCTCATATGGCAATTGCAGAGTTGGCTAGAGGCCACTTCCCAGAGGACATGTTCTCCAGCTTGCAAAGCTGCACACTCTCTGCTCAGCTTGCTGTGTTCTCTTTGCTATTTGCCTTCCTTGCCTGGGCCCAGGGTTGTCACTTGATTTTGGGAGCCCTGCCTCCTGGTGTCATAAGAGGCACCTAAAGATCTATTGTCTAGAAGGCTGCTTCCTGCACCCTCAGAGGTTCTGATCCCATGGGTGCGATTCTGCTGCAAGAAACTACACTTGGAGAAATACTGTCCTAGAGTTCAAGGCACAGTTTCCTATAAGGGTGAGTGTGTGACCACAGAGAGGTCCAGGCAAATCCCACCAAGGAGAGCAGCCCCAGGTCTCCCCATCAGCTCAGCGTTAGAAGTTGATGTGAAGGCATCTCATTCCTTTTTCTTCTCTGGAGCCAGGGGTCTCGGGTGGGGGCACAGCATCTGCCGCGCAGCTGAGCTCTGCTTTTGCACCTGTCGGTGGGACGTGAAATGCTGCCTTCTCGGTGGCTCTGCTTAGTGGACAGAACTTGCCTTGCTAAGCTTTCCAGGAGAATTAGGAAAGCCACTCCTTCCTCTACTCACTGTTCAGAGTGGAAGCCCTGCTCTAGGGCGTGGATGGCTGGACAGGGATTTCTGGAGAAACGGAGAGGTGAAGCCTGAGTGCAGAAGGGGATGGCTGAACCACACGTAGAGATTCCCTGCGTCCTTCACTGGTCAGGGGCTTCTGGAGGAAACTGTAAACTCTACCTGGAGTAGACGGATGAAAATAAAGAGAATTCAAACTACTTCTGGGCCCAGAGATGGGAGGAGCTAAGAGAATAAGCCAGAATAACCAAAATAACTACGAGGCTCTCTAATGCATGGCCCCTCCTGGCTGCTATTATTTTCTGTGGTCCTAGAAGCATCCATTTCCACATATCTGCCTTCAGACCTTTTCTTTGCAGTGCTGCTCTTGGTTTTTTGTTTTGTTTTCTTTTGCTTCTGGTTACTCTTTATTTGGGGCTTCCCAGGTGGTGCTAGTGGCAAAGAACTGGCTTGCCAGTGCAGGAGGCACAAGAGACGAAGATTTGATCCCTGGGTCGGGGAGATCCCCTGGAGGAGGGTATAGCAAGCCACTCTAGTATTCTTGCCTGGAGAATCCCATGGACAGAGGAGCCTGGACAGCCATAGTCCATCAGGTCACAAAGAGTTAGTCATGACTGAAGCAACTTAGTATGCATGCACACCCTTATTTTGGGCTTCCCAGGTGGATAAGTGGTAAAGAACCCTCCTGTGCCGGAGCCACAGGAGACACCAGTTAGATCTCTGGGTTGAGAAGAGTAAGAAATGGCCACCCACTCTGGTATCCTTGTCTGGGAAATCCTGTGGTCAGAGAAGCCTGGTGAGCTACAGTCCATGGGATTGCAAAAGAGCTGGACATGACTTAGTAACTAACCAACCAACCTTTATTTTCTTATCACTTTCACTTGAGTATAATTGGTTTACAACGTTGTGTTGGTTTCTGCTATACAACAAAGTAAACCAGTCATGTGCATGCATATAGTCCCTCTCTCTTGAGCCTCCACCTCCATCCCATTCCTCTAGGTCATCACAGAGCACTGGGCTGAGTTCCCTTTACTATATAGCAGATTCCCACTAGCTGTCTACTTTACACATGGTAGTGTATATATATTAGTCCTAATCCCCAATTTGTTCCACCCTTCCCTGCCCTGCCCTTCCCAACCCCGCTGCACCCACATGTCCATTCTCTACATCTGTGTCCTTATTCATGCCCTGGAACTACGTTCATCTGTTGCTTTCTATTCCAGAGATCAGCTTTGGGAGTAGGCAAGGTACAATTCCTGAAGTTGTAGCTGGAGGACAGGACCCCTTGTCCTTGGGTGGAGGCCAGAGCATCACAGAGGGACACTGGTGTAGTTCTGGCTCAGGCATGTGCACCCCTCTGGAGTGCCTTGTCCACTGGGGACAGTTGTTAAAGCCACTGTTGCCCTAGCTAGTGATGGCTGGAGTTATCAGAGATGATTGGTCACTTAGCACTAGTCAGTTTCCAGGGTTGCTGGGTTACTGGTGGTCCTCTTCTCATGTCCCACCTTAGCTGTGAATAGACAAAGTGATTCCATCAGTCAGCAGGATTATACCTGGCTTCCTCCTGCTGGGCCCTTACCCGCAGCTGTTGGTAGCTGTGCGGTGGATGGTGTCAGCCCTCAGCCTTGCAGGTTCCCCACCCCAGCAACACTTAACTTTTCTTAGCCTCTTCTCTTCTGTTACATTTCTTAACACCTTCATCCCAGCTTAACCTTATCCTCACCTTCTTTCCTTTCCTGCAAAAAACACAGGAAAGTCATGTAGCCCTCCCTTTCTCAGGAGTCTGGAAATCCAACTGCTATTTGTCTTTTTTATGGAATGAGTGCTTTGAGAGGCAAAAAGGATACATTTGCAGGGATAGGGGGACCCTCCTTGGGATGATGTAATGAAAGAGTTAGAAAAATATTGTGTCAATGCATTGCCTGGCTCTCAGATGGCAAAATATTTAAGAATTATTTGGAAAGACATGATGCCTGGCTTGCTTTCCTCCTCCAGTAGGACCCCGCCCTCAGGGAACTGATGATCCCTTCCTGGGACACCTTTACAAGGCCTCGCTCTACCTCCATTGGCTTTCCAACCTTCTAGCGCACCCATGGCTTTCCTGATGTTTCAGTAATTAAAGAATCTACCTGCAATGCAGGAGACTCAGATTCGATCCTCAGGTTGGGAAGACCTCCTGGAGGAGGAAGTGGCAACCCACTCCAGTATTCTTGCCTGAAAAATTCCATGGAGAGAGGAGCCTGGCAGGCTGCAGTCAATGGGGTTGCACAGAGTTGGACACGACTGAGCGACTCTGTGCAGGTAGCGTAACTGAACTTTCACTGGGTTAAATGTAAGCTGCTTGCAGGAGCCGAAGACCTGATTGCAGGAGGTGGGTTCTTTTGGGGAGAATTAGTGGGAATTTCTTGAGCCCAGAGGATATTGGGAGAGAAAGTGCATTTGCTTTCTGCAGATCCCATTGATCTGGTGCAGACAATTAGTAAAAAAGTCAGGGGAGACAGGTTCTGTGCGCTTGGTGAAATTTGCCTGATGTAGCCATCCTATAGCACGAGTTCAGTTCAGATCGATGCCAAGCCTGGTAATTTATTTATGAAATTATATAGCCCTTCCCAAAGTAACATTTTACTTTTATTTTATTTCATCTCCCAGATCCCTACGATGAAAGCAGAAGTTATTTCCTCACAGTGGCTACCTTTTGACACTCATTCATATAAATGGAAGGGAGGAAGGGGGAAAAATATCTGTAGTACATGGCAGATGTGTAGGCCAAGGAAGACGTGATGATAGTTTAAAGGTTTACATTTCTTTTGGATTGAGTCTCTAGCTGGAAACCTGGGAGCTCAGTCCTAGTGGACACTTTCTGTCATTCAGGGGAACCAGTGATGGCAGTCCTAGGAGTCTCCGAGGACCAACTCTCACATAGTGATGGGTCTGCACCTCTTGCCCTCCGTGCATTTAAAATCCATTTCTATGCTCTCTGTTTCCTATGGAATTTCCTGGCTTGTGTTCTGATGTCCCAGGATAGCTTGTTATTAACAAAGTGCCCTGAGAGCTTTCTCCTTGCCCTGGACAAGCATTGTACAGTCAGCTAACATCACTTAGAGAATCTCTGAAATCACAAAATGGGGTGATCTCCCTCTCACCACGGGCTGGTCCTTCCTGCCTGATCACATGCTATGCCGAGTGGATGCTTTCTAGTGCCAGGCTCTGTATTTTAGCCTGAATTTCTCCCTCCCCTGGCAGTTTTCTCGATTGGAGAGTAACGCAATCACTAACTTCAAAAATGTATCTCCCCATATCTAGAAAAGAACTAAAATTCTTCATGGTGATGACATTCCCCGTGACTAGCAAAGCTTCACGAGACTAGTAGAAACCTTCTGGAAACATATGTGCTTGACTGCACGAATTCCCCCTTCACCAAAATCACATGTGTACTGACCTTCACCCTCCCTGCCTCTTTGGAGCAGTTTCTCAGCGCTATATGAGGTACTGTCTCCTGGGCTTCAGTCCTTATTTTGCTCCAGATAAAAGTTAACTGAAACACACACACAAAAAAACAAAACCGAAAAACCCAATGGCACACTAGAAACTATAAAGAATACATAGTAGATTTGAAACCAAAAAGATATTCCAGAACTGAAAAGTAGAGCAACTGAAATTAATAACTCAGTGGATGGACTTTTAAATGCTTTAGACACAGCTGAAGAGATAATTAATGAAGTGGGGAACAGGGCAAAAGAAACTATCCAAAATGGGAGGTGAAAGGTACAGAAAAGGGGGTAAGGGACATAGTGGATACATTGAAAAGGTCTTACCTAATTGATTGGATTTCTACAAAGAAAGAGAGAGAAAGGGGAAGAAGTAGCATTTGAAGAAGTAATGGTTGTGAATTAACAGCCATCAAAAACAGATTTAGGAGGCCTACAAACTCCAAGGAGGATGAATAAAAAGAAATCTACACCCAGACGTGTCATAATGCACGTGTAGAATGTTGACAACATCTTGTATTATTTATGATTTCCCAAGCAAGACCCCCGTATCCTGTACCTTTGCATGTACTGTTCCTTACTTCTTCATCTTTGTCTCCTCAAGCTTCATCTGATAATATTCCTGTTCTTACCACCCACTAGATTTCTAGTTAAAAGTATAAAAATTTTTAACGTCACCAGTGTCAATTCTGCTTCCTTGATGACTGCTCTCATTATGGAACACTGAGTTAGTTCCAGGCACTGTTTGGGTACTCATGATACATGATCTCATTTAATTCTCCTAAAACTCACCAGGGATTTCTGCACAGGAGAAAGTGTGGGCACCCAGTCCCCCTCTGGACCTGAAGCATTTCACCTGTTACACCACTTACACTCTTCTCCCTTGAACTTCTGTCGTTCCTAAGCCCATCTCATCCAGGGGAGGGCCCCTTTTCTTTTTCTCTCTCACTCTGTGCCTTGCACCTAGCTTTGCATATGCGTGGCAAGTGCCCATTTACTTGTTGAGTGAGTCTTGCACGTGGTCTGCCCCCAGAATGCCTTAAGTGCCTGTGGATCTGTTAAAAGTCTGAGCAGATGCACCAATGGAAGCTGTGAGCCCGTCTCCACACCTTAGCATCTCTGCCTGCCTCAGCGGCTGCCGTTCACACGTTAAATTGCAAGCAGCGACCGATGCTCTATTTAAAGTGTCCTCGAAAATGGTACTCAAGTGTGTAACACAGCTGTTTCACTGATGTGGGCAAAGTATTTATGGAGAGATTGTTTTTTCCTTTGGATAGGAGAGTTTGTACCCAGAAGCCATTGTAGAACACCTATGTGAATGTCAAAAGGAAAACAATGAAAGAAAGCCCCCAAACTTCTCTGCTTGTTGCCTCCATCTCTATCAAGACATCGTCTCCCTGGTTATTTTCTGCATCAAGTTGTGTCTCTTCCATCAGCATCCGAAGATCGCAAAATGTGACCTGGGGCCAATAAAGTTGAAGCAGGGATTGTCCGGGGCAGAAAGAATAACCGCAGTGTTTGCCATTAGCATTCCAGCTCTGGTTCTCTCTGGATTTGTTCACCACCTGGCTTGACAGCTTAATGGTTTGCAAGAGAAGAAACATTTTAGCACAGTCAGTCTCTACCCCTTGTGGGGAGGAGTAACTGGTGAAAGCACTGGGTGAAATCTCTGGAGGAAGGAAGGGGGCGGTGTATGGGAAAAGAGGTGTTAAGTTAGGGGCAACGGCCCACTTCATCAGGGTCACACGCCGTCCCTGCTTCCGGCAAACTGGTGACTTGCATGCGCTGTTGCCGCCACCCTTTCCCTCCTCCACCCTCTGTCTGGGCACCTGTTCACTGGGCATCCTTTGAAGTAAACCTGTATTGATTCTACTGATTAAGTCCACTGCTTGCATTTTTGACACCCAGGATATTTTACTTTCAGAACAACACTCACATTCTACTTCCTTTTCCCTCCTTCTCCCTTTCTTGAGCATGTGTACTCGTGTCTGACTTTTTGCCACCCCATGGATTGTAGCCCACCAGTATTTCTGTCCAGGGGATTTCCCAGGCAAGAATACTGGACTGGGTTGCCATGTCCTTCCACAGGAGATCTTCCCGACCCAGGAACCGAACCTGCGTCTCCTGCACTGGCAGGTGGACTCTTTACCACTGAGCCACCTGGGAAGCCCTCACCCTTTCTTAGCAGCACATAGTGAATAGCACAAAAATTTTAGACAAGTCCCATCATACCCTCTAGTCTCTGCACTCAGCGTCTGTTTCCAGTACAAGCTTCTGGAGAGTCCTCAATACCACAGAGCTGGACAGCATTTTCCTGGGTTGTGGAGGTGGAGGCTCATGTAGGTTTGGTGGGAAGCTTTAATCATTGCATGTTCAAGTGAGAACAAAATGTCAAGGGTAAAAACCCAGCCCTCACCACACCTGTTGTGGGCATTTTGGGGACCCCAGCAGGAATCCTGTTCCCTGAAACTTCAGTCCTTCACTGCAATGACTGTGATTTCATTGCCAGGTTCTCCAGGCAGCCTCTGACAGAGTTCTGCTCTGTGTAGCTCTGAACATCTGGTGCGGCCTATGTTTCTTGATGGAGGTGTCACTGGGCCTTTTGGTCAGTACAGTTCTTCATTATGCATGACCATCTTCCAAAATACAGGGTGAGCATCCCTGCCCCACTGGGGGCTAAAAACCAGGGGCCCTTGGTCAACTAAAAAAGCCTCCATACATTTCTGGATGCCCATGGCGGAGCAGTCCAGACTGAGAACTTCTGGAAGCCTGAGAGGAAGAGCGTGGTTTATACTCTTCCTGCACGTGACACCTGTTCCTCTTTTGTTATCTTGGACAGAGAAATGACCTTGAATAAATCACATCAAAAACTCTCTGAGCCCTTAGGGTCCTCACTTGTTGAATAGTGATCATAGCAAAACCTACATCTTAGATTCAGGAGGAAGATTAACGTTAACGCATGTTTGTGAATGTTTACAATGTGCTAGGCAATTTCCTAAGCATGTTACATGCAGGATTCCATGTAACCTTTGTAACCAACCACCCGATGAAGTGGGTCCCATTATTATTCCCACTTCACAGATGATGAAACTATTTTTAGTCCCATCTTACAGATGCTAAGACTCAAGATTATTTGGCCACATAAGCTATAAGTTCAGTCAGTGACTCTCAAACTTCAGAATCTCCTGGAGGGCTTGTGAACATCACAAGTGGTGGGGACTCACCACCAGAGTTTCTGATTCAGTAGGTCTGGGATGGGCCCGAGAAATTGCTGGGGCTACTGCGTTGGGTACCACGTGTTGAGAACCACTGACTTAAGTCTGAGAACCACTGACTTAAGTCTTCCAGTTTATTACTTCCAGCAATTTGCCATGTATTATAAGCTCTGAGAAAACAAGTGGAGAGTATGTCCCTTACCCCTTGCACACATCACACACACACATATCCACACATCAAGGGATTCTGTATGTTTGATGGAGCCTTGGAAGGGCTCAGCCCCTATGGCCCGGGACAGAGTGTCACTTGGCTTGTGTCTTCACTGTCAGTCTGCTGAGGCTCAACGTCTCCCTGAGCTCTAGATGGGGAGGGGCAGGTCCTAAGAAGTCCTAGTGAGGTCCTTGAATAGGAGAGAGAAGGGGAAGGTGGGTGATGGGGGTGGCATCAGCCACAGGGCGACAGGCAAGGGCTGGGAGCTTGGAAAGTCCTCTAGGATGTGTTACTACAGATACTGAGACTTGTTCTCAGGATACTTTATTTCTATTGTGCCTGAATTTTCCGGGACTATTGGGTTTTTGTTCTCCTCTCCTGACACTGTCAACCTGTGCACACAAGAAACAGAGGAAGGGATTTTCCTCCTTCCATGCTTAAGCCAGGCTGTTAAGAGGAAAGCTGCATCTCTCGATGGCTGCTCATGATGGTGATCAAGTGAGGGAAACCCAAAGAGAGGTGGACATGGGACAGGACAGCTGCCAGCAGCATCCAGGCCTGCTTGGTCCAGGTGCCCTCCCCACCCGGAGACCCTTCCAATAATAATATTATAACCACCGCTCACAGCTGCTGATTACTTACTGTGTGCTAGGGCTCAGACTGAGCACTTTATAGTAGTTGTGGGTTTGGAGCCTATTTTCAACTCTGTTTTATGGATAAAGAAAGTAAGTTTGGAGATCCAAAAATTTGGAGATCCAAAAATTTGCTCAGGTTCACATAATGAGCAAGCAACAGAGTAAGACCTAGGGCCCAGGGCTGCCTGAGGTAAAGCCCATGCCCTTAACCCTTTCACACTGAAGTTCATTAAAACCTTGGCACTTTCTCTGTCTCAAGTAGGGAAGACTTCACTCACTGCAGGAGTACCTTACCCAGGGGCTTCCCAGGTGGCTCAGTGGTAGAGAATCTGCCTGCAACGCAGGAGACATGGGTTGGATCCCTGGGTAGGGAAGATCCCCTGGAGGAGGAAATGGCAACCTGCTCCAGTATTCTTGCCTGGAAGTCCCGTGGACAGAGGAGCCTGATGGGCTACATACAGTCCATCGGATCACAAAGAGTTGAACACGACTTAGCGACTAAACAACATCAACTCCTTACCTAGAAGCAGGTACTCTCTAAGTCTCATGGAGCTGACGATGCCCCAGGCTTCAGACCAGGTTCTGCCCGTGAACCTGAGCTGGTCCTCCAACTCCATGGGCCTGAGTGTCTGCGCTTTGTGAGCAGAGGACCCCTCTCCTGTCTTGTGGGGCTGCTGTGTGGACGGCTGATACACCCAGGCTCCTGGGAAGAAAGGTGGTGATGGTGTCCCTATCCATAGCTGTGCAGGGGCTGTCCCCCCAGGGGCTGGCACTCCTGGTGGTCACATGGCACCCACACACCTCCTTCTCTGTGTGTGTAAGTGCACCAGGAGAGCTGGAGAAGGGATGTGAGTAGGGATGAGACTGATGTCTTTTCCAGGAGGAATTGAAATGCAAGCAGGTCTAGGGTCAGGGCGGATTCAGCGATGCTCTGCATCCTGCAGAGGAGTTGCTGTGTGCTGGGGGATTTTCCCGTCTGCTGATTTGATAAATGATCCAGGGCTGGGTGTCCAGGCTGAGCATGTGGGTCACGGTGGCCCCCGCTGCCCATGCACCTCCCCATGAAATTGACAACAGAAGCTCCTGGCTTGAAAAGGGCTTGATCCAGATAAAGACATTTTTTATTTTTTTAACCTACCAGTCTTATCAGAGGTTTCCCTGTCACTGTGGACTTGACACCTCACTCTCAGAGGGCCTTGGGGCTCCTTTTCTTTCTTCCCGCATGTGCCTCCCTCCTCCTTTTTCCCACACAGCCCAAGCTGAAGACAGTGTTGCAGGGAAGGACCCCTGCCCTGTGCTGAGACACATGACTCTCGGTGCAGGTCCTGACCTTCTGTTTCAGGCTGCCTATCCCAACCTGGGAAATCTCGGCAAAAGTCCTTAAAAAGGGTCTTAACGTTCTTTCTTTTTAAATTTATTTAATTATTTTATTAATTTTTTTTTTTTTTTTTTCCTGTGCTGGGTCTTCGTTGCTGCACACAGGCTTGCTATAGTTGTGGTGAGTGGGTTTCTTATTGTGATGGCTTCTCTTTGAGAAGCACAAACTCTAGGGCACGTCCGGGCTTCAGGAGTCATGGCACACAGGCTTAGTTGCCCTGGGGCATGTGGAATCTTCCTGGACCAGGGATTGAAACCATGTCCCCTGCATTGGCAGGCAGATTCCCAGCCACTGGACCACCAGGGAAGTCCTTAACTTTCTTGAAATGGTATTTTGGGTGCTGAAAATAACCTCACTCAGGGCAACAGCAGACTTGAAGGATTCAGACCCCTTCAAAAAAGGCTGTTTTTGTTATTTTTGGCTCAAAAGAACCACACTATCTTATCACTGGATTAATAATTACCATAAAAACTCTCACAGGCTGAGTGCTTCGTAGGTGCCAGATGCTGCTAAGTGCTTCTTTCAGCATCACTTGGTCCACTCCCCTGCTTCTGTGCACAGCATCCCTGCCAACTAGACACTTGGCTCCTGCCTGAGCCTGTCTGGGGTGGCCATGTCTGAGCCTGTCTGGCATGGCTGGACTGATCCCCTGGACTCAGAGAGGATCGAAATCTCTCTGCCTCATGACCCCCGCTCATGGGCTCTATCTCTGCTCTTTGGAGTCATCCAGAAAGGTCAGTCTCCCCCCAGCCCCCAGTAGCCCCGAGCTTCAGCCGAAAGATCCCCAGCCACTTCAAGACTTCCCGGTCCTCCGTAGCTGCTTGTTTTTCTTTTCATTTTTAAGCAGCCTGATATCTCTGAGAGTATGGTCAACTTAGTAACTCTTCTCTGCAGGAGGCAGAGTCTGAGACAGAGTAGGAACTCCACAGTTCACTCTCAACAAATATGCTTTTCTTTTAAAAAAAAAAAAACACCCCTCGCATGAACATCTCTTCCCCCAACTTCTTGCAGTGAGGACCTCTGAACAGTCAGTGGCATCCATCTCTGTAGAGTGGCTTCTCACTGCGGGGAGGGCTTTTGACTTCTGCCCCTGCCGCCACTGCTGCTGGACAGGGCAGCTGCTTGAAGTGGCTCTGCGATTTGCAGCCTTCCAGCCTCTCTCAGCAGCTGCCTCCTGTGGGGTCCTCTGGGCTGATTTGCCCAAGGGCTGGCTGCCTAGTTAGTCTCCAGGTGTCTGGAGCCCCAGCGAAGCAGCCTATACTGGGCAGACTGCCTTGGAGGAGAAGACTGGATGTGCTGGGGGGGCGGGGGGGGGGACCCTCTGCATGGGCTGAAGGAGCCCTGAAGCCCGCCTCTTCTTTCTTCTGCTCTATTCACTTCCTGGCTCCTTTGGTGAAGATCTGACTGGGGCCAAGGGGTGTGTGAGGGAAGGGGAGTGTGGTCTTTCCCCTCTGTGATCTATAGCTTCTCCCCAGGCCTGGAGCAAAAGTCAGGATTGGGGTGAAATGACAAGGATTAGTCTTTCATAGGGGGTGAAAAGAGAGACTAAGGTTCCTGGGAGAGCAATATAACCCAAGAATGATGGCAATAATCTGGCGAACACTGATATGATGGCTGTGGGTGCCCAGCACTGTTTGAGGCATTTACACCTGTTCACTCATTTAATCCTCATAAAAACCCCTCATGGATTGTGCTATTGTGACCCCATTTTTTAAATTAGAGTGTACTGCTTTACAAGGGCTTCCCTGGTGGCTTAGATGGTAAAGTGTCTGCCTACAATGTGGGAGACCCAGGTTCGATCCCTGGGTTAGGAAGATCCCTTGGAGAAGGAAATGGCAACCCAATCCAATACTCTTGCCTGGAAAATCCCATGGACGGAGGAGCCTGGTAGGCTATAGTCCATGGGGTTGCCAAGAGTTGGACATGACTGAGCAACTTCACTTTCATACTGCTTTATACTGTTGTGGTCATTTCTGCTGTACAACAAAGTGACCCGGCTATGCGTACACATATATGCCCTCTGTCTTGATCACACCATTGTGGTTATGTGGGTCATGAAGATCTTTTTTAAAGCTGAGTGCTGAAGAATTGATGTTTTTGAATTGTGGTGTTTTAGAAGACTCTTGAGAGTCCCTAGGACTGCAAGGAGATCCAACCAGTCCATCCTAAAGGAAATCAGTCCTGAATATTTGTTGAAAGGACTGATCCTGAAGCTGAAAAACTCTAATACTTTGGCCACCTGATGTGAAGGACTGACTCATTGGAAAAGACCCTGATGCTAGGAAAGATCGAAAGCAGGAGGAGAAGGGGATGACAGAGAATGAGATGGTTGGATGGCATCACCGACTCAATGGACATGAGTTTGAGCAAGCTCTGGCAGTTGGTGATGGGCAGGGAAGCCTGGTGTGCTGCGGTCCATGGGGTCGCACAGGGTCGGACATGACTGAGTGGCTGAACTGAACTGAACTCCCTCTTGAGCCCCCCCATCACACCCCTCTGGGTCATCACTGAGCACAAGCTGAGCTCCCTGTGCTATACAGCAGCTTCCCACTAGCTGTCTGTTTTGCACATGGTAGTGTATTATGTATTATGACCCTATTTTATACATGGGAGCCTGAAGTTCAGAGAGCGACTCATCCAAGGTCACAAGACAGATGCGAGTTTTTCTCCAGGCTTGGCACTCCTGACCTCCTTGAGAAGCAGAAGAGAGGTGGGGAGCTGAGGTTCCAAGCCTGGGATAGAGTCTTGACTCTAGCCCCAAAGAATGCCTACCCCCAGTTTCTCCCCTTGTCAGAGGGCAAGAGTCATACCTACCTCGAGGGGCTGTGGTGAGGATTATCAGAGGTGATGGGGTCAAGCATAGAGCCCAGTGCTGGGCATGTGGCGAAGTCTCAGCAACTTGCTCTTATGAAGGGCAAGATACCTTGATCTTCAATCACAGAGAAAATCTCCTAACTGTGGGGACTCCCAAGAGGCTGTTCAGCCAGAACTAAAGCAGAGTCAGGGAGCAAGGGGACCTGGGTACTCATTTCCTGGCATCACATTTTTTTTGGTTCTCTTGGGTGAACTGCTGGAACAAGGGGGCACAGGCTCTCGCCTCTGCACTGTGGTAGGGGCACAGCCTGGGGTAGCTGCCACGAAGGTGAATGAGACGAATGGAGTGCTTGAATAGGAAGGGACCCCTTCCCTTTTCCTCCAGAGCCCCAAATCAGTGACTGATGTGAGAAAGAGGGTGGCAGGAGAAATGAGTCAGCTGGTTGGTCTCAGCTCAATGGCTTTTAGGAAGAGCTGGATCTTGAGATACGTGAGAGTATAAGCCCACTCCTTCCTCATGGTCCCACGGAAGCCCAGCAGCCAGATCACAGGTCCTCCCTGACCCGGCCCACCCACAGAAGCCCACGGTGGACCAGGACACGGACTATGGTCGGCCACATTTCGGTGAGTATTGCCATCCATGAGGCAGTATCTCAAAGTAAAGCAGCGCGTATGGGGAAGGTCAGCATTCATAATGCATTCACAATGGTGAATATAAATCCAGATATGGAAATAGCCTTCCGAATCATTTTGATTTCTTTTCTTGGAGAAGGGAGTGACTTCTGGTCTGGTTAGGTGTCCCTGTGACTTGTAACGTGGATGGTGAAGAGTTTGTGCGGCCGAGGACGGACAGAGGATGGCCTCTTTGTTCTCTGGTCGCTTGCTAGCACTTGCGCTTCCTATTCCTTTCTAGCCATACTCTTATTATAGGAATCTTTTAAAGCCATTTGTCCATTTTGAAAAACACGGGATGGTAAAAATGCAATAATGCATCATAAAACCCCTTAGCTGATGCAGATATGCAGCCATATCTTGCTCATACTGTTGGCAAATTCAGGTGTGAGGGGACCACACGAGTGCCTTGGCATCATGAGAGCCCAGCTCTGCCCTCAGGACACCTGCTCTCCCTGCAGGACACAGGCCTGTTGACATGTTAACCCAGGGCCATGCTGGTTCTCTGTGTTGAATATTTGTAGAGCTATTATCTTTCATTCTTTTGAGATAAAAATATATTTAGATAGAAACTCTAGAACTTTCTTCCCATATCTCCTTATTTTGGAGACCACTTAAAAGAAAACACCCTCTGCACCAGCCAACCTAGCATCTGTCCCATTTGCTCTGACTCTCACTCGGAAACTCCATCCTCCTCCATTCGCTCTCTCCTCACCTCCCTGCCCCTTGTGTCTGTAAGCATGTGTATGTCTCCATGGAGATGTCCCTTACAGCCAGGCTCTCGCCTCTGCACTGTGGTAGGGACACAGCATAGGGAGACCGTGCTTCTCTCTCCTGGAAGACGAGCTGCCCCTTCCTTCCTGGGACCCCTGCAGCAGGAGTGCGTCTGATGGTGGGAGGAATTAGTAATGGTGGCCTCATAGTCGGTCAGTTGGGGAGCCCTAGATTAGGGTTGGGAAGAACTAGAATTGCTGATGGATCTCGCTAGGTGTCCCTCTTCTGGCCAGGCAGAGAGAAGCAGTGCGTCCTTTCTTTGTTTATGCTGACCAGTTATCCATTTGGTGGCGCAGATGGAAAAGAATCTGCCCACAATGTAGTAGACTTGGATTCAATCCCTGGGCTGGGAAGATTCCCCTGGAGAAGGAAATGGCAACCCACTCCAGTATTCTTGCCTGGAGAATCCCATGGAGGGAGGAGCCTGGTGGGCTACAGTCCATGGGTTGCAAGGAGCTGGACTCAACTGCGTGGCCAACGCTGTCACTATCCGTTTCAGTGTAAGCTCCTGCTCCCCCTTCCTCTTCACCTGCCCCCCCTCACCCCTGCAACCTCCCTTCTCCCTCACCAAGCTTCCTCTTGAGTGGCCTTTTCTTCTGAGTCGGCTCAGCCCTGGAAGTCATCACTGAGCGGCCATTTTGTCTCCCAGCCTCCCTTTCTTCAGCCTTCCCCCTCCCCCCATCAAAGGAATGTCCTTCAGTCTCATTGCTTCTGTTGCTTGGCGAGATGCCAAACAAACAGAACCCCTTAATGTGTCCTTTAGAACCCGCAGTGGTCTGGTTCTACAGGCAGTGGGCCCAAGCCAGAGTTCCAGAGTCCCAGGATGATGTGGCTTTGCTCAAGGAGATGGCTTGGTCTGGGGTGATGGTACCAGGGATGCCCAAGGTGGGCAGTGAGCAGAGGGGAGGCGAGGTGGTGCTGGCAGTGGGTGGAGGAGGGGGCCTGCTGGGCTTGCAGCCGGTGTGTGGAGAAGCCCCCAGACTCCACGGAGTCAGAGCTCCCTGAGGTGGGCAGGGCAGCTGCAGCTTCATAGACAAGCAGAGCACTGGAAGAACAGAGGCCCTGAGGTATCAAATGAGAGAAAGATAGTTTTCTTGTGAAGCCAAGGTTTTTTGTTTTAAGTAAGCACATGGGACTCCTGTTGTGGAGGAGAATCTTTGAATTATTGGAAGATGCTTTGGGGATGGAAAACCGGGCTGAAGCTGGCCTCTGGGGATTTGGGGGAACTCTTTGAACAGGGATGTCTGGAGACCCTTCTCCAAAGCTTAGCAACTGGTTCACAGGACGAGTTAAATCTTTTCATGCTGGAGGCCTCAGTTCAGTTCAGCCACTCAGTCGTGTCTGACTCTTTGTGACCCCATGGACTGCAATATGCCAGGCCTCCCTGTCCATCACCAGCTCCCGGAGACTACCCAAACTCATGTCCATTGAGTCAGTGATGCCATCCAACCATCTCATCCTCTGCCATCCCCTTCTCCTCCTGCCCTCAATCTTTCCCAGCAGCAGGGTCTTTTCAACATCAGGGTATTGGAGGCCTCACCTCCATCTGATTGCTGACTCTGTGGCCTGCCCAAGGATGTGGCTACTCTGATGGGGCTGAAAGCACTGGGAGGGACATTCTAGGGTCCATTTATGGTCACATGAAACTGATCATATATCCTTCCAACTCCTGTTGGGCACTTACAGTGGGTTAGGTGCTGAGCTCTGAGCCTTGAACTATATATAAGAAGCATGTCTTCACCTCATTCGGGCTTAGGTAGCTGCCAGGTGAATACAGGTATAAACGTGATGGTAACTGCAAAGTTCAAGTGATAAGTTCTGATATTTGCACACACTGTTTTGGAAACTCAGGGAAGGAAAGAGATCCCACTGGCTTGGAGGTTAGGGGGGCTTTGTGATGGTGGTAACCATTTATGCAAACTGCCTCAGTTATTCCTCACTACAATCCAGAAGGCAGGTCTTACCCTCATCCCCATCTTACAGTTGAGAAACTGAGGCCTAAAGTGAATAAGTAATCTGTGCAGGGTCAGATTTGTAAGGGCAGAGCCAGAGAAAAGAGAAGGAGGGAATCTTAGGCAAAGGGAACAACTTGATGAACGCGTGAAGGCAGGAAGGCATGGGACAAGTATGGGCAGTGAAGAGGAGTTCTATTCGAGTGAAATGATGAAAGCCAGATGGAGGAGGTATTTGAACACAAAGCCAAGTCTCTCCTTCATTCTGTAGACAATAGGGAGCCACTGAAATTTCCCGAGTAAGAGGGTGTCTTGATCGGAGCAGGCAAGCAGTCAGGAAAGAAGAGAATCAGATGTGTAGAGAATTAAGAAGTGACTCTTAGAGAGCATGTGAGAGGTAATTCACTGTGCCCAGAGGCATATTACTTTGGACAATGCAGGAGAGAAAATTTCTTTTCATTTTGATAAGAGGTAACTCATTTCACAAGAATGAAGGGAAAGCGGTCCGCATTTCAATTCCTTCCAACTCCATCTACACATTTGCACCTATTACCCTGACCCCCAGACTGGTCTCTAGTTATCACTGTTTCATTCTCTTCCTGTCTCCTTACTGGATATTTTGATACCAGTGCCAGCTGCTTTCTAGATATCTCTCTCAACATTTTACTGGAATGCATCTAAACATTTTTTATGCCTTCAGACATTTATTGCCTTTGAGGGAGGTGGTTGGTGAGTGCGCAGAGCACTGAGCTCAGGTTCTAGGTCCAGGCTGTGGTTCTAGGACCTACGATTTTGATTTTGATTTTCTGCATCACTGTGCCGACAAAGGTCTGTCTAGTCAAAGCTCTAGTTTTTCCAGTGGTCATGTACAGATGTGAGAATCGGACCAAAAAGAAGACCAAGCACCGAAGAACTGATGTTTTCAAATTGTGGTGCTGGAGAAGACTCCTGAGAGTCCCTTGGTCTGTGAGGAGTCCATCCTAAAGGAAATCAACCCTGAATATTCATTGGAAGGACTGATGCTGAAGCTGAAGCTCCAATGCTTTGGCCTCCTGATGTGAAGAGCTGACTCATTGGAAAAGACCCTGATGCTGGGAAAGATTGAAGGCAGGAGAAGAGATGACAGAGGATGAGATGGTTGGATGGCATGAGTTTGACTGGACATGAGTTTGAGAAAACTCTGGGAGATAGTGAAGGACAGGGAAGCCTGGCTTGCCGCAGTGCATGGGATTGCAAAGAATTGGACACAACTTAGTAACTGAATGACAACAACAGGCTGCAAGATGGGGATTATAACACTGAAGCGAGTGAGAAACAGGAGGTGGTGGTAAGAGAAATGAGAGTCCGTGTATCAGTGGTCCTCAGAGTGTGGTCCCCAGGCCAGCAGCACTGTTGCCTGGCAGTTCGTTAGAAATGCACGTTACTGAGCCCTGCCCCATCATGGGAAGATACCTGATTTGGGACTCAGACTGCTGGTGTTCTGACTCTGTGGGTAGTGGAGGCTGGTGTCCAGTGGCCCCTTCCCTCACCTGGGCTTGTCACCTCTCCTGCTTAGGATTGGCTCTGTGGTTCTCATCCACTCTGACTGCATTATTAGAGCAATCATTTGGGAATCAAGTGATGATTGCTTATGTAAAAAAGCAACATTTTATTGTTTTATAATTAATTTTGAATAATTATTGCTTTTTAAAGAATACTGATATCTATCCCACATCTTTTGGATGAGAGTTCCTGGGTCTTTGCTTTTTACAAAGCTCCCCCAGTAATTCTGATGCACAGGAAGTTGAAATGATTTTCTGCACAGCCTTCTTATCCAAAATACAACACTTTGTATTCTTCATGTTGATTTTATTTTACTTGCAAGAACACCGTGAGGTAGGTAAGAGAGATGTTGTTGTTTAGTCGCTCAATCATGTTCCACTCCTTGTGACTCCATGGACTGTAGCCTACCAAGCTCTTCTGTCCATAGGATTCTCCAGGCAAGAACACTAGAGTGGGTTGCCATTTCCTTCTCCAGGAGCTCTTCTTGACCCAGGGATTGAACCTGTGTGTTCTGAATTAGTAGGCGAACTTTTTACCACCGAGCCAACTGGGAAGCCCCAGGAGAGGTGTAGCTTGTTTAAAAACACGGATGCAAGTACATAGAGTAGATAAGGGGCTTGAGTGGATACAAATGGGTGAGGCTGGAAGGAGGCATGTGTTTACCATTGTTCCCTCCAATTACTATTAAACAAGCTGACACCAACATTCAGGCAGCAAGGGGCCTCTGGGTTGGGTACCCCACAGTGGAATTACCATAGACCAGGGTCTGTATCCAGAGATGGAGAGATTCTCAGGACTAACTCAATCTAATTCTCTGGGATATTGATATTTAAGGTAAAATATTTAAGATATTTAAGGTAAAAATGCCACCTCATTCATTGTTGTGGAGCCTGTTCTAGTTAATGGAAGAAAGGTGCTTGCTCTCCTAGATACCCTTCTTGGCTTCATGCTGGCAGGGTGTCTGGAGAACCCCTGTGTAACCTGAAGGTTTCCTGGGTGAGTCAGTGAGAGGCTTTCAGCTGCTGTTAACAGAACCCAAAGGATAGTGTGGACAGTAAGTGAATGACCGTCTCCCATGAGACGACTGCAGGTTGGTGCCTCCAGGTGGGATCGTTCAGTGGCTCAGCATCCAGTGATAAGGTGGGGTGATGGGTCACCACCCCCAGGTACTTCCTTTCCTCTGCTCAGCCATGGTGCATATATCTGGGTATATCAGTGATGTCTCCCCTCCCATTCAGGAGAAGCCTGCAACAGTTGATGGCACCAAGGGTGGTGGACAAGTGAGGAAGAGGACTGTTCCTCTGCGTGGAGTCCCCAGCAGGCTTCCCATTTGGTCCAGTGGGCCAGGCTTGAGTCATGGCTGTTCCAAAGCTTATCACTGGCAGGGGGAAGGAGACCCCCATGATTGGCTTAATCCAGTCATGATTACCCACTAGGACTGGGATTCACTGGCTTATTCCAATCTTGATTGGCCCCCTTCTGAGGTGAGGCTGCCTATGGAGGCTGTACTTCTGAATAAATATACTGGCAAGAAAGAATCAGCTTTTGAGCTGGCTCACGGGAGTAATGTGGAATTGGAACCAGGAGGCTGGTATCATCCATGCCATGGAGAAGCCTGGTGACCAACTGCTGTCCTTCCTCCCAGTGGGTAAACCCCACACTCATGTCTGATAGCCACCCCTGTGCTCTCTCCCTGGTTGGTATGAGATTAAAACTCAGCAGTTCATGCTGGTTTGCTCTGTACTGTAGGCCGACTGCCCTGAGTTGGCTAATATCTTCTTTATTCAGACTACAGCTTTCTAGAGTTACATTCTTGTCTTGACGAAGAAATCATGTCACCTCGAGTGGACTTTGGCTCGCTGCTCTTTCAGTAGTGGTCTGGGGACACTTAGTTCCTGTAAGGTGGCTTCTGCAGATATCTGCTGCTTCCGCGAGATGTCTTTATCATTACTAAATTAGCTCTCTGAAGGTGACCTTATCTCCTCGTTCCAGGGGCTTCTTCCTGTAGCCTGTCTGTGCAAACTCCATCAGCTACCTCTCAAGGGATGTTTGAAGATGCTGTTCGAATCAGCACCAGGGGTCGCCTAGGTGGAGGTTGAATCTGGTACCCCGGGGAATATGCTGGCAGGTGGCATGGGGGGGTTGGTTTGGACAAATACAAATGTGACCGTGATGTGGTCAGGTGTCAATTCAGGTGGGAATACGGGTCGTTGGTTGGTTGCCTCATCGATCTTTACAGGCTGAGCATTTTGCCTCATTGATTTTTCACTGTCGGCTGACTCTTGTTCGTTGTTCACTTAGAGATCTCTTCATTTCTTTTCAATTCATTTTTCTGTGCCCGTTTGACACTTTACCACACTGTGTTATCCTTCCTTGATGTGGTTGCTGATCACCCCTTTCCTGGGACAGTCTCGGTGACCTTTGGAAAGGCCTTTAACCTCTCTGAGCCTCTGTTTCCTCATCTACTCAATGGAGAGGATAATTCCTCCCCAAAGCATCTAGAAGGTAGGGAGGCGGGCAGGCGGGGATCTGGGAGAGTAGAGGTGATGGCAGGATTTGCTCAGTCAGGGAATGATGGCCTTGCTCAAACCTGGCACTGGAGAAAGAACCTCCACTTGAGGAGGGGCGGGCGGCTGAGATCCTGCAGCCTCGACTCTCCCCCAGAGGCTGGGATTTCTCCTGCTAATAACTGCAGCTTCAGCTGCATTGGCTCCCAAGGATGGGATGTATCTTCCTTAGAACCTCAGCCCAGGAATGGATTTACAACTGCCCATTAATATCTAATAGCACTGTTGAGACAAGACTGGACATTTTAATAGCATTTTGCCTAGGGCCTGGGTATCATAAAAGGAAAATAAATACTGTAACAAGTCATTGTGATTTCCAAGTTATGGTTTATTTCTCTTCATCGGTAGATGAACACGCACTGTGCTGCTGTGTCCATGTCCTTTTTTGACCCCTGGCTAGAACCCTAGAGACCCTTTAAAGTTTAGGCATAAAGACTGAGGCTCAGAGAGGGGTGGGAATCCCCTTTCCTGCCTGCAAAGGTGTGCCCATTTGGGAAGCCACCTCTTACCTGGATGCCTGATGCCACTTTGGTCACCCCTTCGTGAGACCAGGATAGAGGCTCATTATCCTCAAACAAAGCAGCAGCCCCCACAGGGGCACTGCAAACCCCTCCACCACAGGCCGAGAGGCAGCGAGACTTCCAAGCCAGGTGCCTTGAAGTTGAACCCGCTCTTTGGCTGGAGGATGGAGGGACCTTTGAACCTGGGAATGAGTTAGGAATGTCTGAAGCAGAAACCCATCGTTTGTTCAGAGAGACACATTTTATGTGTCTTCCTTTGTCTGTCTGTTTCGTTTCCCCGTCAGATTTCACATTATCATAGAGAAAATTGTGGCCTTTCTCAGCTGTGTAAGGAGGAGGAAATGGCAGCCCACTCCAGTATCCTGGCCTGGAGAATCCCCATGGACAGAGGAGCCTGGTGGGCTGCAGGCCATGGGGCCGCGAAGGGTCGTTCATGACTGAGCGGCTTTCACTTCACACTTGAGCTGTGTAAGAGGCAGCAGGAGAGGGTATTCTTATGGCCGTGCAGTCTTCTGCCAGAAGATTGGGAGGGGGGATGCTGTGTGTCCTGGGGCTGTGGCGATGGTGCACACAGTGTGTTATGGAGTGGGCTTTTAGCCGAAAGGGACATCAGGGGGACAGAGTCCAGACCACTTCTTCCAGATGCTTCTCTCACCTGGAGATTTTCCTTCCAGACCTAAAGCTTGATAGCTGTGTGTGTGTTTTCATAAGTGAAGCAAATTACCTTAAATTTCTCAATCTACTTGACAGGATTTTTATAAACTAAGTGAGAAAATAGATGGAATGCTATTTTCAAGACTGGAAGCCAGCATACCAACATTTCGCAAAGTGTGGACGTGGAGTAGTGTTCCTAGAGACATTAAAAGGCACTAAGCAATGGAAGATATTAATAGGTATTAAGCATCTGTAGTCAAGCATGTTTGAGAAACTCTGGTTAATAATCCTTCAATGGGTGTCTTCATCAAAAGACTTCTCAGGACTTTTAATAATAAGCACATGGGGTCGCAAAGAGTTGGATACACCTTAGTGACTAAACAACAGCAACAAATATGCAAATTGACTGTCTAGGAGGGTGACTGGTGTTTCCCAAACTTGCTTCATCAGGGACCCTTTTAGGGCGAAGCTTTGTGAGGGACTGATATTCTTCGTGTTGCCTTGTCATGATACGTGTGCAGGTTTGGAGTTGCTGGTGTTGTTAGGGCGTATGCTTTCATTCAAGAAGCTTCCATGGGCATTTATCCTCTTACATTTTCTCATTTCAAAATTTCTTCCCGTTCTCACCAGTGTCCATGAAATGGCAACTGTGAGCAGGAATTACTTAGAATCCAGAAAAGTGTTTTTGACAGGGCAAGTCCATGTTTTAGAATTAAACACTGTCTTACTCTCCATGCCACAGCATAGATGAACCTGGAAGACATCATTCTAAGGGAGATAAGCCAGACATGTAAGGACAAGCACTGTATGACCGCACTTAAATGAGGCCCCTAGAGTAGTCAGATCCACAGACAGACAGTGGAATATTAGTTAGCTGCCAGGGGCCTGCGGGGAGAGGGGTTTGGTGAACTGGTGTTTAATGGGTACAGAATTGCAGCTTGGGATGAAGGGAAAGTTCTGGAGATGGATGACAGTGATGGTTGCACACAACAATACAAATGTTCTTAATGGCACTGAACTGTACAGTTAAAAATGGTTACAGTATAGGTTATAGCCCCTATATGTGGAATCTGAAAAGTAATGCAAATGAACTTGTTTACAAAACAGACACAGACTCACAGATGTAGAAAGCAAGCTTATGGTTACCAAAAAGGAAATGATAGGGATAGATTAGGAGTTTGGAATTAACATACTACTATATATAAAACAGATAAACAACAAAGAGTTACTGAATCGCACAGGAAATGCCTGGGCTTCCCAGGTGGCTCAGTAGTAAAGAATCTCCCTGCCAATGCAGGGGACACAAGGGAACGTGGGTTCGATCCCTGGGTCAGGAGATCTCCTGGAGAAGGAAATGACAGCCCACTCCAGTATTCTTGCCTGGGAAATCCCATGGACAGAGGAGCCTGGTGGCCTACAGCCCTGGGATTGCCAAAGAGTCAGACATGACTTAGTGACTAAACCACAGGCAACTATATTCACTATCTTATAATAATCTATCATGGATAAGAATGTGAAAAAGAATATATATGCACACGTATATTAACTGAATCATTTTGCTGTACACCTAACACAATATTACAAATCAACTATAGTTCAATAAAAAAGAAGAAAAATGGTTAAAATGGAAAATTTTTACCTTATGTAGATTTTGCCATCATTTTCTTAAAAGTTAATATTAAAAGGTCTTATCCTTAGCCTGAATTCTTTTGATTTCAGTCTAATTTCTTAAACCTTCACTGGTTAGCATAACTGGGTGCCCATGATGCTCTTTATAGCTTGGAGAGAGAGTGAAGAGAGAGCTCATTGCTAAGAAGTATATGACTGATGCTGAATATCCTTTGCCATTTCCACTCTTTTCATATTATTAATTTTGGGTACAAATTTATGAGCTTACAAATTAGCCTGTACTTCATAAGCATTTGCAATTTCCCTTTAGTAAAATGGAAACTTTGATGTGACAGTTTTTCTTTCACAAAATGTAAGTGTAAAATGCTAGGTCTCTTAGGAAAATATTTTAGTTGGCACCCCCCCTTTGCCAGCCAAGGTCCCTTGGTTCAGTCTCTGCCTCCACCAAAGGCTGATGCAAGCGGGCGCCCTGATGCCTCTGGGGTTTTCTGCAGGCTTAGGTTCAGATCTCAGTTTCACTTCATATTAGGTACTGAGAATCAGTTTCTCACCTAGAAAATAAGGATACCATTAGCATCCACTTGGAGCATTTACACGAGATGCTTTATGCAGACCACACGGCTGGGTTCTCTGTAAGCCACTTCCCTCCATGATTCCCTTCCATCCCAGCGTGGCAGACTCTGCAGACAGCCTTGCCCTTGATGTTCCAAACTGAACTCTTGACATCTTTCCTTACTTGCCCTGTTCCTCCCTAGCCTTCCCCATATCAGTAGAAAGGAACTACCATTCACCCAGGTGCTCCGGCGAAAATCAAGGTGGTATTATAAATATTCCTCTTATTTCCATATTCACCAGTAAGCCCTACTGGAATAATGATGACCCTGTTTTCACCTATAACACCTGAGTCAGGCCTCCATTACCCCTCAAGGAACTCCGGCAGGTCACCTGTTCCACCCTCAAATGATCCTCCACCTGGAGCCAGACTGAATTGGTCAATGATATACTGATCGTGTTACTTCCTTGCTCAAGACCTTTTCATGACTTCCTATCCCATTTGGAATGAAACTCTCATTCCTCCCATGGATTTGAATGTCCTCTGTCATCTGTCCCCTGCCTTTCCCTCGGACCCCATTACTCACACTTCCCTGCTTGCCCAGTGCCTTCCGGCAGTTTGGTCTTCTGCCTTTTCCTTGCCAAAATCTGCCCCCTTCTCAGAGTTTCTCACTCATTCTGCCTTTGCCCTGGAATGCTGTGTCCCCAGATCATTGCATAGCTGCCTCCTCCTTGTCATTTGTTAAGTCCCCTTCAAGCATCACCTAGGAGATACCTCTACTGGCCATTACAGTTGGGGAACACCCTGCCCCTGCCCCTTATTCTGTATTAAATGACTATCCTTTTTTTTTTTTTTTAATAACTTCAAAAATTTGAAAATAACACTATCTGAAAATAACTATTTTTCCTGTTTATTGTCTGTCTTCTTCCTGTTAAATGTAAGCTCTGTGACATAGAAGATCTTTTGGTCTTACTTACTGTGCACCCTTGGAACATAGGTTTCTGGTATGTAGTAGGAGCTGATTAAGTGTTGTTGATGAATGCAGAGATGGACTTGGGTCACCCACCCTTCTTGCTACCTGACCCCTTATATCATCCCTTGGCCACTGAGAACTTGTCCACTTGCGCCATCTCCTTGGTCTGAAGGAAAGAGTCCCCTCCCATCACATTCAAGCCATCAAAGTATATGGAGGTCATGATGGTCCAAAATTGTTTAACAGGCTAAGAGGCCTCCCTTTCCTCCCAGCTAACCACTGCATTGGTCACGTCATCTTTATCTTCATCCCCCATCCCACTTTTGACATGCCATCTTCATTGATGGCTCTGATGGGTGGCCTTGTAGTTTACAGGGAAGTGTTGGGTCCATCAGAAGACCTGAGTTGTGGGCATATGAAGAGCAGGGCTTTGGGAGTGTGATGGAATTCTCTGAGTCTCGGTGTCCAGACTGGCCAGTAATAATAATGGGTTGGATGGGGATGGATATATATTTTTGGAGTCATGAGAGCTGATTGCATGTGAAGGAGCATGTGGAAAGCCAAATATAACCCACAAACAAGAGGTGATGGTGGTGGAATTTCAGGCCGTGTGAGAGGAGGAGGTGGCCAGTGCTGGCACGTGTTCTCCTCTCTGAGCAGAGCGTTGCGTGGTTCCATCCACTGAGTGATGTGCAGGGCAGGTTCATAAGAGCTGCAGGGCCTACTTCAAGGTCTCCTGGGTTTCACAGTGGGCTTGATCCTCTCTCACACCTTGGATCCACCTCTTGGACTCTTGTGCCCCGGGTAACACAGCTTCTGAACAGGTCCTGAAACGAGGTGTTGGCAGCATCCAATAGGATTCCTTCCTCTGCTTGGCCTTGCTGCAGGCCACCCAGCACCCTGCCCCCCATGTTCTTGTCACCTGGAGAAGGAGGAGGGGTTGACTGATTCACAGGGGTGCTATGGAAGGGAATAGGCTCCCTCGGGAACGCTGACGAGAGGGCTTGACCTTGGTGTGGGGGCAGGGGTGGACTTGTTGAGACCCACGCTGTGTGGCTTCTCCAGTGATGGGCACCTTGGAGAATGGTCTTGGAGAGCCTTTGCCATTCTGTGCCTTGCTTGAGAAATGGTGGCAGAATGGGGATTCAGATTTCCTGCTCCTTGTTCATATGTTGCTGGCACCAATATGGAAATAGAGTAAGGTCTCAGCAAAATGATGTGGGGTGGCCAGGGGCAAAGGAGTTGGAAGGTAAGACTGTGTTAGTTAATGGAGAATCATTGCCAGAACCCACAGGTCTCCTTGGTCCTTTGATTCATAGGTGTGTGTCCTTTAGGAGGGAGAGGCAGGATGAGACGGTGGCTCAGGTCCCCCCGACTGCCTGGGACCCATGAAAATAAGGAGAGAGTGGGGGGCTAAGAACCTCCTGCTTAGGAGGTACGGCCTCCTAATACTAGCATTACTTGATCAAATATTTTAAAAATTCAGTGTTGCCTTGGTGATAGAGATTATTTCCAAACTTGAAGATATCAAATACCCTATTTTGCTAGCTCCTTGTCTGTTTACAGGTAATAGTGCCTGGTCCCCAAACTTTGTTCCACTTAATTCTGAACTTTTTTTTTTTTTTTAAAAGGAATGAATATAGCTCGGTTCAGCTTCCGGCTGCAGGGGAGATTTCTGCCAAGATTTGCGGCACGCAGCTGAAATGTGTTTTGTATTTTATGAGCTTTGGCTCATCGTGGAATTAAATAGCACTAATTACATGAATATAGACCAGCAAGGGAGACAACTGTTCACTTCCTGATTTTCTGGGGACTGAAAAAGAAAGGGAGGAGGAGGACAAGGACAAGGAGGGGACCAGGAAGAGAGCTCTCTCACCAGACATGAGGTGACACAGAGGTGCAGTTATTTAGCCTAAATCTGCCCCAAATGGCCTGTCCCCTCATGTTGCCCCCGCTGGGTAAAGTCGCTCACTTCCTGTCAGCAGAAAGACCCTCTGGGCTGGAAGGCAGGAGGTCAGGCTGTGGGATGCAGGGCTGCTCTGAAGGAGCTGGCATTGATGCTCTGGGTGGGAAGAGGCATTCTGGGAACAGAGTGGTACTTGGGAGAGATGCTGAGTGCAAGGATCTGAGCACAGTGTGTTCCCATCTGGGTCCCCCTAGCAACCTGTTTCTAGCATCCTTTCCAAACCTATTGACTTTTTTTAGTTAGAAAAGTCTACTGAGAGATTTCCAGCCATCTAAAGAGAGGAATTTCCATTCCTTTAAAAAATTTCTTCTCTTGCTCAAGATAGGAGATGAAATAGGCAGGATCTCCTTATCGTGGGGTGGTGGTTAAGCCCTTTAGTGGGTGGGTAAGCCTCAGAGCTTGGAGGCCTCCTGCCGATTCTTCACTCAACTGTCGAGAGACTCGGAGTCCTCAGAGGCTGGGAGCAGTGAAGGCCCCTCCCTGGAGGGTTGACTTGCTCTCTAGAGTCTGACTCAGTGAATTGGCCGATGCCTGAGCTGACAGAGTGTGTCCTGCTCCAGCAATCCTTACTGAGGGAGAGAAAATAGGTTCAATGAGTGTGATGGAAGCTGGCTTAACAGCTGCGTGCCCTGCATTCTCCAGGGCCAGGTCGTGGGACTCGACCAGCGGGCCCTCCCAAAGCACCTCACAACTTGGACTTCAGCCACTACAAAGCCTTTAAGTGAAGATGCAAAGAGACTCGAGAGAGAGACTTCAGCACCAGCCTTCAGTTTTGCGGTGAACACCCACCCTGGGTGTTGTCATCCTCACTATTTCATGGCAAAGGCCACTTGTGGAAGCCTCCCCACATCTGTGTCGGCCTGTGCTCCATGCAGCCTGAAATGCTTCGCTCTCATTCCTTCTAGAATTAAGTCCAAAAGAAGCATAATGAGTGACCTTGACTCAGCACCCTGTTTCCAGAAATGCCATTTTACAGATGGGAACACTGAGGCATCAAGAAAGTAGGACTGTGGCCAGCGAGAAGGACCATTCCTGATGCCTGTAGCATCCGTGCTACTGTGGTTCAGAGAGAAAGGGCTTCTTAGGAGTGACCTTGGCTGACAGGTCAACTGCTGTGAACGAAGAAGATCCTGCCTCTTCCTGTGACCGTGGCAGGAGAGAAGGGCCTTGAGAGAGGGGAGCTCGCTAGCCTGAAGCCCACGTGATGTCACTTTGCTTTCTGGTGCTGGGCTGGGAGCCCAGGGCGAGAAGATTGTGAGGCTCAGGGGAGTGGCGAATGGGTGGCTGGAGGAGCCTCCATTTTAGATGAAAGACAGCAAAGCAAGCCTTCAGTCTACTTCACCCCAGGCCACACGCTTGAGATGGGCCTGGGTAGGTTGATGACTGTCCCTAGCTTGTGGTGGGCCCCCCAGACCCCTATCTGTGATGCGAATGTCTACCCAGACCTTGGGGCAGCAAAAGTGACAACAAATACTCCCTTCATCACAGCTTTGGGGTGTCTTGAACATCTTCCCATGATACGCCCCCATTTCTGCATATCCATAGGCCAGTGGGAACGCTCAGAAGTAACTGGGAGCCTGCCCCCCTGGACAGGGCATTTTTTACCCGCAAGACCAAGGATTGGGATGGGAGAGTGTGACCACACGGATGCCAAGTCAGCTTGGGACATCTGCCCCCCAGTTCCTGGCCGGCCGGTTCCTTTAAATGAGACCCTGGAAAGAAGCTGACAATTGTGTCCTCCCAGCCCAGGCTGCCACTGAGAGTGTTGTGTTTTGAAAGCCTCTCAGCCAGATTTGGAGTAAAGAGACTCATTGCTTAGCGACTCCCCCGCCCGAGCACAGCGCCTGGAATATAAAGGACTGCCGTGGTGTAATAATAGCATTCCATATTGGGCGGCCTGGGCTTCACTGGAGCTCCCGCTCGGCTCTGCTGGGAATGGCGGACTTGGCCAGGAACAGGTGGTTCTGCACCCTGGGAGGGAGTGCTCCCTTCAAGGCCAAGGAGGGGAGGCTTGGGAGAGGGGAAACCACAGATGGGGGCCTCAGGGGCCCAGCACGGACCTAATCTCTGAATGGGGGTGGCTCCCTGGCTCATTCTCTGGCAGGGGCTTCTTCCAGGCTGATTACAAAGGCTCTGTCCATGGTAATCGTGTTCCCCCAGCCCTGTCTAATAAACTGGGAAGTAAAGGATTAAGTCACCGAGCTTGGTGCTGAATTGCCCGGGGACCGGGCTGGTTGCCTGGCAGCCAGACTCTAAGCTTGGGCCTGGCTCCCCATGTCTCCCTCTCTGTACCTTTTATGCCCTCTCTAGCCCTTCCCTGGCCACGGATGGCACATTTCTCATTGCTCCAAGGAGCAGAAGCTGAGCGAAAGCAGACTGGAGGGGCTGATCCCTGGGCTTGTGACCTGCCCCTGCTGTTGCTGCCTTCTGCTTTTGTGCTGGGTTACAACCAGGCTGACCCTTCTGGGCATGCCCCCCTCCTCTTGAGAGGACAGTTCCTGTGACCTGACCTTTCCCCTGGTAGTGATGGAATGCACCACGACACCCACACCTGGAGTGCTCTTCCTCCCGTGAATGCGGCAGTCATTTCGGAGACATCGACAAGGAGGGGTAGCAGCGAAGGCCAGGACCGGGCAGTGCAGGGGACGCTATAACCATCGTGGCTTCAGAGGGCCAGGACAGATGTTCTAAGAAAAAAATAATTCTCCGGGAAAAGAAAGAAAATCACAGTTCGTGGCTCCTTCTCGAAACCAAGAGTTTAAACCGAGAAATGCAGACAGGAAAAAATACCGGTTACTTCCTGAGGGTGTTCTTCTGAATGCATTGATTACCAATTGGAGGAGGAATCTTACGAAGACCTTTGTCCATTTTACTGATTCGGATCAGTGGCTGGCTGGTGTTTCTTAGGTGAAATAGAAAGGGGAACTGGGCCGTGTCCCCAGTCCCCCCACTGCTCCCAGCTGCACACACACAAGGTGCCTCCTTGGTCCGAAACTTCAGAAAGACCACTTCAGAGTAACACGAAGATTTTTTGCCCCGGGGAGACACTGGCATGGCCGTCTCCCACCTCGCTGGGCTTGGTGACTTGCAGTCTGGCTTTGGGAACAAGGAGGGAGCTGCTGACACTTAAAGAGGACTTTCCCTGGAGTCAGCCTCATGAACCACAAGGAACAGAACCCCCCGGGTACCAGTTTTGCATTGGAATCGGCTCAAATACACTGTGTCTGGCTGTGTTCTGTGTTCATTTGGTTGGTGCCAACTGTTGGGACACACAAGTCCACCAGTTCAGAGCCTTGTCCCAATTCAGTTCAGTTCAGTCACTCAGTCGTGTCTGGCCCCATGGACTGCAGCACACCAGGCCTCCCTGTCCATCACCAACTCCCACAGTCTACTCAAACTCATGTGCATCGAGTCAGTGATGCCATCCAACCATCTCATCCTCTGTTGTCCCCTTCTCCTCCCGCCTTCAATCTTTCCCATCATCAGGGTCTTTTCCAATAAGTCAGTTCTTCATAGCAGGTGGCCAAAGTATTGGAGTTTCAGCTTCAGCATCAGTCCTTTGAATGAATATTCAGGACTGATTTCCTTTAGGATGGCTGGTTGGATCTCCTTACAGTCCAAGGGACTCTCAAGAGTCTTCTCCAACACCACAGTTCAAAAGCATCAATTCTCTGGCACTCGGTTTTCTTTATAGTCCAACTTTCACATCCATACATGACTACTGGAGAAACCATAGCCTTCCCTAGACGAACATTCATTGGCAAAGTAATATCTCTGCTTTTTAATATGCTATCTAGGCTGGTCATAACTTTTCTTCCAAGGAGCAAGCATGTTTTAATTTCATGGCTGCAGTCACCATCTGCAGTGATTTTGGAGCCCCCAAAATAAAGTGTGTCACTGTTTCCATTGTTTCCCCATCTATTTGCCATGAAGTGATGGGACCGGATGCCATGATCTTAGTTTTCTGAATGTTGAGTTTTAAGCCAACTTTTTCACTCTCCTCTTTCACTTTCATCAAGAGGCTCTTTAGTTCTTCACTTTCTGCCATAAGGGTGGTGTCATCTGCATATCTGAGGTTGTTAATATTTCTCCTGGCAATCTTGATTCCAGCTTGTGCTTCATCCAGCCCAGCGTTTCTCATGATGTACTCTGCATATAAGTTATATAAACAGGGTGACAGTATATAACCTTGACGTCCTATTTGGAACCAGTCTGTTGTTCCTTGTCCAGTTCTGACTGTTGCTTCTTGACCTGCATACAGATTTCTCAGGAGGCAGAATGGTTTATTTCTTGCCTGACTTGGATGTCTGTGGTTGGTCAGTGGGTCCTTCCATCTTAAGGCTCCACAATCTTGCAGGGCCTCAGAATCTTTTTTATCCAGCTAGTGAAAGGCTCTGTAGAGAAGACATAGCCATTTCTTACCTGTTTTGGCATGAAGGTGTCACCGTGACTCCTTCACTAGTCACTCAGTCACACCTGGAGGCTATGTGGAGCAGAGAGGCCAGGGAGACCATAGCTAGTAGGCATCTCTTATCAACAGCTTTATATCAGCAGCTGCAGTGATGGGGAAGCATACCGTTTTGGTGGATAGCTAGCCTGTCCTCCTGGGCTCACCTGCGCAAGAGATGGCTTACCTCTAGTGTAGCCCCATCGGGAGGACGAAGGAGGATGAAGTTCCTGGTTTCTAGGGAACCAGGTGAGGCCGAGAGGTAGAGCTTGGCAGAGCTTGCCAGTGACTGTGGACGACCTCAAAGGGGAAAGCTACAGGGTCCAATATACCTTAGCCACCAGACAGCAGGGCTACTCTTCTCCGCTTTGGAGTGTCTATAGTCCTTGACACCCAGCTCAGAACCCCACACGTGATACATATTCCATCAACACTCATTGGCCGCATGAACGAACACATCCTGACTTCCAGCAACTGGGTCTCCTGTATTGTCTCTTTTCCTCACTGCAGTTTAGTTTTCAGGCCCAGCTCCTCCTTCTCAACAGGGTCTTTGCTGAGTAGGGAGATGGTTTTCAAGTCTAATTTGTGGATACTAGGCAACCTATTATGATGTTCCACTTGCTGGACTGGCAGCTCTCATTGTAAACCGTGTCTGAGAGATGTAGTTTCCCGTTGCATTTGAAGTCATGTTTTTAATGGACAAAATAGGCTATTTAAGTAGCTACATGCCCTGGATTAGAGTGGGTAAGGTCAGCATTGTGAGTTTGGCCTAAGTGGCTCAGCACCGAGATTTACATGGTACTTCAGTCGCAGGGGAATCCCAGCTGCTGTCTCATACACTCTTCTGTGAAGTTGTAATTCATTCCCCCTTTAGTCACTCATCAACTCGCTCATTCATAATTCATCTATCCACTCGTTTATGCATTCCCAAACATTTATGACATACCAACCATGTATCCAGCTCTGGGCTTGAAATAGAAGAGAATAGTGGCAAAAAATACATAGTAATTTCTAACCTCCAGAAGCTCATATTTTTTAGAGAAGGGGGAGCATCAATGGGCAAATATAACAGTGTTTGTAGAATGTGAGACTAACTTGAGTTCCTGCAGTAACGCATGGGTGAGGGGCTGTCCTAGACCAATGCCAGGGTCAGACATGATTCATCAGAAGAATGAGGCCTTAGGGGAGGGGATGGGGTGGTCATCCCAGGCCAGGTAACCACCTATGCAGAAGACACGGGGGTGTGGACAGGTGAAGATCCCAAGAGACTTGTCAGCATGGCCTTCAAGGCAAAGGCCCAGCAGACAGGGGAGCGTTGTGGTGGGCTATAAAAGCCAACATGCACACACAGACTCATTATATTAGCAAAATTCTAGTTTATCTCTGGGGCAGTGGGACCCAGGCATGATTACTTCTTCTTGTGAAAGGACAGTCTATTATGATGTGGTGAGAGACACTTATTCTTTTGGCTGGAAGGCTGGATTTTTCTGTGTATGGGTCATAATTCTTTCATTAACAAGTGCCAGAACCCTCACTGGCTTATGTAAAAAGGGAATTTTTGGCTCCTGTAGCTGGAAAGTATAAGCATAGAGCTGGCTTCAGTGCACGTGATCTAGACATCTGTGTGATCACCAGGACCTGGGACTCAGGACTTTCCGTGTCCTGGCTCAACTCTGCTCTCCCAGGACTAGGCTTCCTTCTCTTCAGGCTCTCTGCCTCCCTCCAACCTCCCTGGTTGCAAGATGGTGCCCAGAGTTCTTAAGCCCAGCCCTCTCTAAGGCCACAGCCAATGGCAGACCTAGAATGTTTTCCTCAGCACTCGCGTCCAAAGTCTATTGCCTCCCAGAGATTCTGATCCAACCAAGTGCCCATCCCTGAACCAGTCACTGGGACCCACCCCTGCTCTGTGCTGATTGGTTTGAGCTTGGGTGACGTGTCCTCCCCTGAACCAGGGGTGAAGTTAATTTTCCCAGAAACTTTTGGCTGAGAAAGGGTGAAGGGGTGGATCTCTAGAGGATAAATGAATAGTAGCAAAAACAACAGGTGTCTACTGTGTCTAACAGTGTCTTCCAATTTTTGTTTTTTAATCACGACTGTATTAGTCAGAGTTGTCCAGAGAAGCAGAAGCTGTGTGTGTGTGTGTGTGTGTGTGTGTGTGTGTGTAGAGAGAGAGAGGGAGGGGTTTATTTTAAGGAATTAGGTCATGCAATTATGGAGGCTCCAAGTCCAAAATCAGCAGAGTAGGACTGCAGACTTGAGACTCAGAGGAAAGCCCATGTTGTAGTTCAAGTCCAAAGGCATCGGCTGCAGAATTCCCTCTCCCTTGGGGAGGTCAGGCTTTTGTTTAGGTCAGTCTTCAACTGATTGGGTGGCTGCACACCCATATTATAGGGGGAAGTCTGCCTCACTCTACTGATTCAAATGGTAATCGCATCCAAAAACACCCTCTCAGAAACATCCAGGATAACGTTTGACCACATATCTGGGCACCGTGGCCCAGTCAAGTGGACACATCATAGTTACCATGATAGTGACCGACCGTAGGAAGTAGACTTACTTCACACTCGCGTATGCACTTACGTGGCTGAAACATCAGTCTCACAAAAGTTTTTATCCTTCCTAAACGTGATATGCTTTTATTTTTTCTCCTCTATTTTATTTCATTAAAAAGAGCACTTGTGGCCTGCTCAGTTGATTTCTAGACTCAAGATGAATTGTGACTTGTCTTTTGAAATGCCATCCCAGAAGACATTTTCTGGATGTTCTATTATTCCATAGCAAAGGTCCTGAGGACAAGAGGATTCTGTTCAGAGGGTCAGGGAAGGTACCGTGTGCCACCGAGGGAGACCTGAAGAGATTTCCAAGTCCCAGTATGACTGGGTGTGACCCCAGCCAGGACCTATAACTACTCATGCATCTGTTTCCTTATCTGTAAAAGCTGCCTACTTACAAATACTTCTGCCTAACAGGGTTGCCACACACAGTACAGTCAGAACAAGGTAATATATATGAAAACACTTTGTAAACTCCAAAGTAATTTTGTGCAGTAAATGCTATTTTTAAACTACTCTATAATAACTTTCTTCTCTGCCACTCAAAAATCTGAGAAGATGATGCTATTTCATGAAAATTAGTTTGAGCTCTTCACCATGTGCCACATAAAACAAAGCCCCAATTTCTTTAATCAAAATGATGATCAGCTTCTAAAAATGAGTCCCACCTCTCCTGAGATAATTTAGAATTAAAATTTGATTTCAAAGAGGGGGAAAACAGCAGCGTGTTTGGGTTTGATTCAGCGTCTTTCAGTCCCACCCTCCTGAGCCTTTCTTGTTCTTCCTAGTTCCTGAGTCCTTCAGGGCCATTTGGGGGTGACTCGGCTTCATGATTTGCCTTGAAGCATCAGAACTGGGCTGAATGCCACCTCCAATACTTGGTTTTTCAAATCAACTGAGTGATGAGCCGAGAGAGAAATGGCAGATGGGACCTGGAATCTCAATGGGGGTTTCCTAGGTCACATCCTAACTTACCAGGATTAAATCCAGCTTTGCCAGGACGGACGGCCTCAGGCAGCCTTGGGCGGGGGCAGGGTGGGCAACTCTGCTCACCTGTGGGTCTGGCACTGGGCTGGGAGGGCTGCAGTTGGTTTGCCCCTGGGTGGTGTCTGGTGGGGTCTCTGATGAGGCAAGCTGGAGCCCTCCACATCCCTGGAGCTCACATCCCTACCTCCCCCATTCTCTTCCATTTCTCTTATTTGTTTTCTCATCAGTCTCTTTCGTGGTGTGTGAAATGAGAGGCTGGTTTTATTCCTATCACACGTTATTGTTTTCTGTGGGTTCCCCCCTCTCCAGGCACAGTAATTTCACCGTCCCCAGATGAGGGTGACGAGTGTTTGAGATGCATAACTGTGTCTCATTTCAGTGCCTAATAGAAGATGGGGAATGAGGCCTGGCACCTTTCTGCTCAGTAAATTTATAATTACAGGCTTCCTCGTCTCGCCTCTTGCAAACCAGAGAGCTGTTGATTGGCTTGCGGGCCCGTGAGTGGGTACAGTAAGGCAGGGCTGTGGCAGGCACGCTTTCCTGGCGCTCGGCAGGTTCCAGTACAGGGACTGTTGACAGTTCCCTCCAGAAGGCCGGTGGCTGAGGCCTGACCCGCACCTGCCTGTCTGGAATGAGGATTACCAACCCTGCTGGAATTTGGCTGTTGGCAGCGGTGTTCTCAGAGCTGCAGTAGCCAGCAGAGCACATGGCACTCATATAGCAGGCTCCTCCAGACAAAGGCTGAAGGGGGTTCAGGTAAAGTCGGGAGATAGGCCAAGGGTGGTGAGAAGAGCCCTGGATTGGGAGTCCAGGGACTTGAGCTTGACCCCATCCCCACTGTGAGCTCACTGCGTGACCTCCTGCAAGTCATTTAAGGTCTGTGGGTCACAGCTTTCTTGTCTCTAAAATCAGCGGTTGGAATTCTCCAAATGGGGCTTCCCTGGTGGCTCAGAGGTTAAAGCATCTGCCTCCAATGCGGGAGACCCGGGTTCGATCCCTGGGTCGGGAAGATCCCCTGGAGAAGGAAATGGCAATCCACTCCAGTATTCTTGCCTGGAGAATCCCATGGACAGAGAAGCCTTGTAGGTTACAGTCCACGGGGTCGCAAAGAGTCGGACACGACTGAGCGACTTCACCTTCACCTTCCTTTCAGATAAACTTCTAGATTCTTCTCTGATACTTAGATGTGCACAGGCAATTCACAATGAACCATCCCGACCCCTCATCACTTACAGAGATGGTTCAGTTCAGTTCAGTCGCTCAGTCGTGTCCGACTCTTTGCGACCCCATGAATCGCAGCACGCCAGGCCTCCCTGTTCATCACCATCTCTCGGAGTTCACTCAGACTCACATCCATTGAGTCAGTGATGCCATCCAGCCATCTCATCCTCGGTCGTCCCCTTCTTCTCCTGCCCCCAATCCCTCCCAGCATCAGAGTCTTTTCCAATGAGTCAACTCTTCGCATGAGGTGGCCAAAGTACTGGAGTCTCAGCTTCAGCATCATTCCTTCCAAAGAAATCCCAGGGTTGATCTCCATCAGAATGGACTCGTTGGATCTCCTTGCAGTCCAAGGGACTCTCAAGAGTCTTCTCCAACACCACACTTCAAAAGCATCAATTCTTCGGCGACACATCCATACATGACCACAGGAAAAACCATAGCCTTGACTAGACGGACCTTAGTCGGCAAAGTAATGTCTCTGCTTTTGAAAATGCTATCTAGGTTGGACATAACTTTTCTTCCAAGGAGTAAGCGTCTTCTAATTTTTTGATCCTAGTCCTTCTAATCTTGTTAAAGTCTTGTCAACAACAACAACAATAACATCCACAACAACTCACACATAAGAAACACTTACTTGGGGCTGGGAGAGACTGTGTGCCAGGCACTTTCCAGTCATTATCGCTTTTAGAAATTAATACCTGTGCCTGCCTGATGGGCGTTACCTGTGAGGTTATGCCCTGGGGGTTCCAGGGGCCTTGCTTTCCCTCTACAGAGCTAAGAGAGGTATTGCTGGGTGATGTATTGGGATTTCTGTATGTGGGAACTTAATATGGATTAAAATGGACTTCCAGGACTTCTCTAGTGGTCTAGCGGTTAAGACTTCACCTTCCAATGCAGGAGGTGCGAGTTCGATCCCTACACGGGGGGCTAAGATCTCACATGCCATGTGGCCAAAAAAACCAAAGCATAAAACTGAAGCAGTATAACAAATTTGATAAGAGCTTTCACTGGAAAGAATCAAAATTTAAAAATAAATAAGTAAATAAAATAAGATTGACTTCTGGGGGCTCTGGAATTGTGCTTTTCTAGAAAGAAGATGGCTTTTGTAGTTCTACAGTGCTGGACTTCACCTGAGCTTTCCTGGTAGCCCAGTCAATAAAGAATCTGCCTGTAGTGCAGGAAACCCAGGTTCAATCCCTGGGTTGGGAAGATCCCCTGGAAAAAGGAAATGGCACTCCATTCCAGTAGTCTTGCTTAGAAAATCCCCTGGACAGAGGAGCCTGGTGGGTGGCAAGAGTCAGACACAACTTAGTGACTAGACCACCACCACCACCAACGCTGGGTTTCAGGCTCAGCTCTGCCAGCTTATGACCCATGAGCCATGTGCTCTTGCTGAGCTGGCTTCCTCACCTGCAAAGCAGATCAAACACTTCTGACCCCAGCCAACAGTTGTCTGATGAGTGAGGTCCTGGGTGTCCTAGCATTTGGCTGGGGCCTGGGGTCCTGTAAGTGATACACGTTGCTGATGCTCCTCCTCGCCCCCAGCCCTCTTCCTGCCAGCCAGAGAAGAGGTCTTGAATCTCCATTCCATGTCAGCTGTGGGTCTGGTGCTATGGAGACACCAATGAACAGGGTGCCCCCTGCTCCCATGGAGCTCTCGGAGGCCTCAGCTCCAAACTCAGTTCTTTCAGCAAAGGCTAAACCGACAGGAACAGGGAGGTCCTTTCTGGGAGCAGGAGCTAAGCTCTTCCCAAGTTTTTTCTTCGACACCGTGTATTTTAGTCTCAACCTCCCAGGGACACATTGACAAGGTCCTGGCTCCCTTTCTAACCCTATGTCCGCCTGACTCTTACAAACTGTGTTTTCCAGACAGACGCCTCCTAGTATGCACCCTGAGGGTGCCCTTGCTGTGGCTCCAAGGACCCCTCCCCAGGGAGGCCCTTCCTCTCCAGCTCTTCACATCCTCTCAAAGTTCAAGGCTCAGCCCAAATGCCCTGGCCTCTCTGAGGCATCCTGCAACCTTCTCCTTGTTCCCCTTGCCCCAGGTTAGAGGTCAGCTGTACTCATCTGAGCTCTTGAAGTCCATCATCTACCATTTCATCATCTGAGTAACTGGGGTTCTGGCGGTATCCACCCCAACTCAGGGTTCTTCCAGGGCCTGGTCCAGCCTCGGCCATCCTTGGATCCACAGTATCTTGCTCATTTGGAATGTGCTCTGGGCGCATGTTTGCCTTGTCAGGGAAGAGATGAAGGTCATCTCTCACAGGACTGCTGTTGGTCCTGGGTGTGCTATCTGCCAGTTCCCCTTCTCTGATGCTTTTCTGAGAAGATTTGTGGTTTTCACTGGGACCTTTGCTGACAATGTCAAGTCTCTGTTTAGCTTTCTTTCATCTTTTGTTTTTTCTCTGTTGTGTCCAACTCTTTTGGACCCCATGGACAGCAGCACACCAGGCTTCCCTGTCCTTCACCATCTCCCAGAGCTTGCTCAAACTCATGTCCACTGAGTCAATGATCCCATCCAACCATCTCATCCTCTGTCGCCCCCTTCTCCACCTGCCCTCAATCTTTCCCAGCATCAGGATCTTTTCCAATGAGTAGGCTTTTCACATCAGGTGGCCAAGGTATTGGAGCTTCAACTTCAGTATCAGTCCTTCCAATGAATATTCAGGGTTGATTTCATTTAGGACTTCGCACTCTCTCTGCTTGGGATTTCCCTGATGGCTCAGATGGTAAACAATCTGCCTGTAATGCAGGAGACCTAGGTTCGATCCCTGGGTAGGGAAGGTACCCTGGACAAGAAAATGACTACCCACTCCAGTGTTCTTTCTTGGAGAATTCCATGCACAGAGGAGTCTGGTGGGCTACAGTCCATGGGGTCACAGAGAGTCTGACATGACTGAGAGACTAACAGTAACAAGCTGCTTGGGATGGGGGATGGGTCTTTGGCTCAGTCACCTACCTCTTCCCATCAGCTTGTTTCTGAGTTATTTGGGCAGGGACTGGGGGGAGAATGAAAAAAATTCAACAGAGGTGAGATGTCTCTGAATAAGACATAGGCCATTCCTTCCCAGATTTCTCCCAAACTGGAAGAAATATGAACAACCATTTTCTGGAAATGCATGCCGAAAGGCATCTTGAATAGAAATGAATGAGACCATTAGGATGGAAAACTATATTGTTCCACAGGGAGTTGTTTATTTATTTATTTACTTGACCATTTCTTAAAGCATTTGTTCTCTGCCTTTAATGAAAACCTCTCAGAGGAGGCCTCACTATGGGTGGCAGCCAAGATCTGCCTCATTAAAATGACATCGAGGCTCAGAACTGGGCAGTGGACCCAGAGGACTGGGTTGCTGACATGCAGTGAAGGGATCTGGGATTTGGGTTGTTAATTTGGCCTCTTGCACCGACCAGCAGGGATTGGGGTGGGGGGGGAGGGGCAAAGGAGAAACTTCCCCTGCAGTAGGTGCAGACCCAGGGGGCTGGAGCTGTAATGGACAGCCCCCAAGGAAGGGTTGTTTGAACTGGTCTGTTGTGTATAAGCCGTCACTGGTGGACATTCCCATCTGTGCCCAGCTGGGGTAAACTGAAATGGTTTAGCAGGACAATACGAGAATGTGGACCTCAATTAACCTTTGTGCCAGTGACCTGATTTGCATGTATGATGTTTCCATGCGTGTATGAGTCGGCCTCTCTTGCTTTTTTAAAAATAATGAGTCCGTTTATTCAAGTATAGTTTTATACATATATAGCATTTCAAAAAATTTATTTATTTTTGGCTATGCTGGGTCTTCGTTGGTGCACATGGGCTCTCTCTAGTGTTGATGAGCAGGGGCTACTCTCCAGTTGCAGTGCATGGGTTACTCATTGAGGTGGCTTCCCTTTTTGAAGAAGCATGGGCCCTAGGTGCAAGGGCTTCAGTAGTTGTGGCGCAGGGGCTTAGTTGCTTTGAGGCACGTGGAACCTTCCTGGACCAGAGATCGAACCCATCTCCCCTGCATTGCTGGCAGGTAGATTCTTAACCACAGGATCACCAGGGATGTACTGCTTTTACCTGTGCATCTTGGACACCTGCCCTCAGCTCTAAAGTGGGAATGTCAGAGGTACTTACATCGGAGGCTGCTGGCCAGGGTCCTAGTAGGAAACATCCTACATGCAAGTCAGGTCATTGGCACAAAGGTTAATAGAGGAGCTGTTGACCAGGTGCCTCCTCAGAGGCAGGGCGGTGTTTAGGGGCAAAAACACGGAGGCCTGTTATCTCCCCTAGGACCAAATGGAGGCAGACAGGAGGCAATTCACAGACCCCGGGGATGGGGAGGCCGAGTACACGCAGCCCACCTCCCCTCTTCCTAGCCTCTCCCCCTCCCACTGGGTTTCTGCTGATCATCCTCACTTGGCTGCACCTAACTCGGCCCAAGGGCAAGGAACCTGCAGATGTAAGGGCTCCTGGGCACAGAGAAGGGAAGAGAGCAGAGCTGGGTGTGTGTGTGAGGGGTGGGGAGGGGGCCAGGTGAAAGAGTCACAGCACTAAAGATTTGTTCAAATGAAATGAGAGTCCCTGGAAGGTGCTGGACAGTGACTGATGCAAAGTCAGGCATTCTGTGGGCAATGACTATCTATCATCAGCATCAACATTATCATCATCATTACCACCCCCATTATCACTGTTGCTACCTTCGCTAGTATTATGACTTGTACTACTACTGGCATGCCCGCCTGCCGCCACTAGCTCGGGCTGACTCACACACGTGTGCTGGGGACCAGCCCCAGCTTCCCCCCTTGCAGATCTATTTCAGTGTGTGCAGGATGCTTTGAGGGCCCAGCCAGACAAGCTGTGGAGTGAAACTAAGACTCGGCCTTTGTCATCAGCATCACCTCTTTCCTTTCCCCCACAGGGAGCCTGCACTCCTCACGTGACACTGCTGTGCCCAGTGCCCCGTGCCCGAGGACGCGTCTCTGAAATGAAAGCCATGCCTTGGAACTGGACTTGCCTGCTCTCCCATCTCCTGATGGTGGGGATGGGCTCCTCCACTCTGCTCCCCCGGCAGTCGCCCCCACCGTCCCAGAAGCGGTCTTTCGTCACATTCCGCGGGGAGCCTGCGGAGAACTTCAACCACCTGGTGGTGGATGAGAGGACAGGGCACATTTACGTGGGGGCCGTCAACCGGATCTACAAGCTCTCCAGTGACCTGAAGGTCCTGGTGACCCACCAGACAGGGCCAGACGAGGACAACCCCAAGTGCTACCCGCCCCGCATCGTCCAGACATGCAACGAGCCCCTGACCCCCACCAACAACGTCAACAAGATGCTGCTGATAGACTACAAGGAGAACAGGCTAATCGCCTGCGGGAGCCTGTACCAGGGCATCTGCAAGCTGCTGAGGCTGGAGGACCTCTTCAAGCTGGGGGAGCCTTTCCACAAGAAGGAACACTACCTGTCGGGGGTCAACGAGAGTGGCTCCGTCTTTGGGGTGATCGTCTCCTACAACAACCTGGATGACAAGCTCTTCATTGCCACCGCTGTGGATGGGAAGCCGGAGTATTTCCCCACCATCTCCAGCCGGAAACTGACCAAGAACTCGGAGGCAGACGGCATGTTCGCATATGTCTTCCATGACGAGTTTGTGGCCTCGATGATCAAGATCCCTTCGGACACCTTCACCGTCATCCCCGACTTTGATATCTACTATGTCTATGGCTTCAGCAGCGGCAACTTTGTCTACTTTTTGACCCTCCAGCCTGAGATGGTGTCTCCCCCGGGCTCCACCACAAAGGAGCAGGTATATACGTCCAAGCTTGTGAGGCTTTGCAAGGAGGACACGGCCTTCAACTCCTACGTGGAGGTGCCCATCGGCTGTGAGCGCGGCGGGGTGGAGTACCGCCTGCTGCAGGCCGCCTACCTGTCCAAAGCCGGGGCCGTGCTCGCCCAGACCCTCGGGGTCCGCCCAGAGGACGACCTCCTCTTCACCGTCTTTTCCAAAGGCCAGAAGCGGAAGATGAAATCCCTGGACGAGTCGGCCTTATGCATCTTCATCCTGAAGCAGATCAACGACCGCATTAAGGAGCGGCTACAGTCCTGCTACCGGGGCGAGGGCACGCTGGACCTGGCCTGGCTCAAGGTGAAGGACATTCCCTGCAGCAGCGCGGTGAGTCCAGGGAGGACCCGTGGGCCGGGAGGGCGCAGTGAGGAGGCCTAGGCTGCGGCCTCCACGGGGTGTGAACCACCTGTCCTGTTTTGTAGATGAGACAAGTATATCCCACCTCTGGGGCTCCTTAGACTCGGATCATCACCAGCTCAGGCATGCTGTGACCACTGGCACTGAGCTTATGAAAGTCAGAGCCAGAGCCGAATGTAGGTTTTTCTATCGGCACTTTTCTCTGTTCTGATTGGCTCATTGGCTGAAAGAGGAGGGGCTAGAATAGGCGGGAATTGCATGCTGTACATTCCGCGTGGATCAGGCATTGTTGAAGGCTGCATTATGTATGCTGTGATATCAGATATGTATCCAACTTCTTTTTTTTTTTTTAATTAATTGCTTTAATTGGAGGATAATTATTTTACAATATTGTGATTTTTTTTTGCCATACATAAACACGAATCAGCCACAGGTATACATGTGTCCCCCCCATCCTGAACCCCCCTCCCACCTCCCTCCCCACCGTATCCCTCCAGACTGTCCCAGAGCACTGGCATTGGACCCCTCACCTCGTGCACTGGTGTACCACCTTCTTACCAACCACACCTGTTAGTCACCCTTCTGGGAGCGTAGAATGAAACCACTGGGTGATGCAGGGAGAGCTTAGAGTAAAACCACTACTGGGAGTAGGGGAGGCAGTCGTTTCACATTTGGAGTAGATGTGGAACTTCTGAAGGGGTATGTTTTTAGCCCCTTGTATCTTTAGGAAATGGCAAAATAAGATCAGAAGGAATAGGATGAGAGTCCAGTGCACATAGTTGAAAAACAGAGCTTGCTTAGAAAACTGCATTTGTTAAGCATCTTCTGTGTGCACAGTTCCATGGAAGAGATATGTCACAATGTCCAGAAGCAGCCTTGGAGCAGTGCTGGGTGACAGAAGGGCTGAAGGAAACTGGAGGAAGGGGAGAATGAGGGTTGGTTTGGGAAGCCTGCCCAGGGTCCTGATGGACAGACAGCCTCAGGTTGCTGGGTGACCACAGGTGCTACAGGTGACACAGACTCCTGCCTCTCCCCACCTAGCCCACTTGTGACCTAAAGTGAAAAGCATCTGCCTTTCTATGGCTTGACTTCTGTTCATCTTCATGGTTGTTTTTTCTCAACCACTCTTCAAGTGACTTGGAAGGTTCAGCTATTGGCATCTTCTATGCCCTGTGTCACTCTCCTTTCCCTTTTTCCTATTTATTGTCCATTTGAAAAGTTATGAACCTTGTTTGAGAAAATCCATCCTGTAATATTAGTGTAGAAGAAGAAAAGTCAGTTCACTCATCAGGTAGAAACATGCATCTGTGTGGATGTAGTTCTTGACTCTTAGTCAAACTTTGATGGAATCCCATATTAGGAGAGGGTATTTGGACTGATTTAAGAAGTGCAGTTTCGTTCATAAAATGTGGCTGCTTGCCAAGCAGCCCTCAGAGGGCACTGGTACCCCACCCCTAGCACATGGTGAGGTCATTCCTTGGGGTACTGGGATTTGGGGTGATGGCAGGGGAGAGGAAGAGAAAGAAGGAACTCCCTTGCCACCAAAGTTTGTCTTTGGTGCCCTAGCATTTAGGCTCAAGCTGTTTTCTAGTGATGAGTTTTCCAGTGGCTGAAATTATAAGATGTCATTTCTTCTTGGAGGTCCTGAAAAGCCAGGAGACGCCCCTAGTGTCACAAAGGGAATTGAAGAGGCATTGAAGAGGCACCATGAGCCAGAGAAGGAAGCAACACGTTGAGGGGACTTGGGCCAGGGAATGGAAGGGACTTCCTTGTATCTGCTGAGCCCTAGAGACTTGAGTTTGGGCAGTAGGTGATCCCCTCAAGAATCTATAAGACGGGTTTATGGACTTCCTGGGCTGTGGACTGCTCCCACATGAAGGCAATGAATTACAGGCCAGATGCTGTGCTGTGTGTATGTTTATTACACACTCAGATGTGTGTCCCTGGGGGAGATGCCCTAAGAGTGTTTCCATGGGAAGGTGCTCAGAGATCTCCCAATCTATATCTTTGTTCTGAGGCCCAGCAACTTGAGTGAGTTGCCCTAAGTCACATACTTTGTGTGTGCATGGCAGAGACTGTATTTGAGGAGAAAACCCTTGCCTCTCACCACCACACTTGCACACACACCCACACACACCTCTATACACATGCATATGCATGTACACAAGAAATACCCCCATGAGCTCACACACATGCTCCTTGTGTTAGAAAATAGTAAGTTTATGCTGTGTGCTTACTTAACAGCTAGTTCTTTTGCAATTAGAGGGGTTGGCTATTTTTGCTGCAGAAAACTTGCTCCTAGCCTGTCTTTTGGGGCTATGCTTTTGGGAGTAAAATCAGCAGCGGGGATCAGCCTGACTGCCCACAGGCAAGCATTTGTCTCACCCTTGCTCCCTGCCACAGCACAAAAGGCAGAGTTCATCATGGGGAGTCTGCAGAGCTGTAGGTCCTAACATCCGCCTGGCGGCCTTGGAGAGAACAGAGGAAAGGCAGCTTTGCAAGACAGGCTAATGCCAGTACTGGGACTAATGGAGCCAGATAACAAGCTTTTGATTTTTCTTTGGGCTTTAATTAGCCTTTTCAAGTTCGAGGCAAGTTCAGGGTTGAGAGCAGAAAGGAGGAGGCCAGAAACTCCACACAGGGCTGGGGGCTGACTCCCCAGCCAGTCTAAAAGGCCACACTGGCTTTTAATGCACAGTATCAGTTTCTTTTGATTCAGCCGATGCTCGAGTTACTTTGCTCTGGGGCTAGGCTATGCTTCTTTTGGCCTCAGCCCAGATCACACAGGTTTCACCCGCCATCAGCCAGGCCAGGCTCCTGAGTATTCCCGTTGAGGAGCCCTCTCGGGCACACTGTTTGCAAACCCAGCTTTTCCCGCATTCTTCATTCTCAAGGCCATTACATTCCTTTCCCTTTTGCATTCTTACCTTGAGGCAATGAGGGATGGGGATGGGACGAATTCTAGAATTTTGTTTTGTTTTGTTTTGCCTCGAGTCTGGGATTTCCTTGAGGCCTGAGAAGGGGAACACAATCTCAGATGACCTCTGTCCTGTGAAGTTTCAAGTAGGAAAGTGGAGGAGGGGTGTGTAAGGCACAGGAGGCTGACTTTAGGAGTTGCGTTTTGTAGGGTTGGAGTCCCTTGTAGGTTTTGTCATAGTTACAGCTCAAAGAGCTTACAAAGTGGTTCATTTTAAAATTGAGGTGAAATTGACATGTAACATGACATTAGTTTCAGATGTACAGCATAATGGTTCAATATTTGTATATATTGCAAAATGATCACTGCAAGAGTCTAGTTAACAATCCATCACCGTAAATAGTTACATATTTTCTTATGATCAGGACTTGTAAAATCTATTCTCTCGTAGCATTGACATATATACACTGCCATGTGTAAAATAGGTAGCTAGTAGGAAGCTGCTGCAAAGCACAGGGAGCTCAGCTCAGTGCCCTGTGATGACCTAGAGGGGTGGGCTGGGGGGGAGGGAGGGAGGCTCAAGAGGGAGGCGATATACGTATACATTTAGCTGATTCATATAGTACAGCAGAAACTAACACAACATTGTAAAGCAATTATACTAAAAAACAAAAAACAAACCTCTACTCTGTTCAGTTCAGTCACTCAGTCATGTCCAACTCTTTGCGACCCCATGGACTGCAGCACGCCAGGCCTCCCTGTCCATCATCAACTCCCGGAGTTTACTCAAACTCATGTCCACTGAGTCAGTGATACCATCCAACTATCTCATCCTCTGTCCTCCCCTTCTCCTCCCACCTTCAATTTTTCTCAGCATCAAGGTCTTTTCCAGTGAGTGAGTTCTTTGCATCAGGTGGCCAAAGTATTGGAGTTTCAACTTCAGCCAGTCCTTCCAATGAATATATAGGGTTGATTTCCTTTAGTATTGACTGGTTGGATCTAGTCCAAGGGACTCTCAAGAGTTCTCCAACACCACAGTTCAAAAGCATCAGTTCTTCAGTGCTTAGCTTTCTTTATAGTCCAACTCTCATATCCACACATGACTACTGGAAAAACCATAACTTTGATTAGATGGATCTTCGTTGGCAATGTCTCTGCTTTTTAATAAGCTGTTTAGGTTGGTCATAACTTTTCTTCCAAGAGAAACTGTCTTTTAATTTCATGGCTGCAGTCACCATCTGCAGTGATTTTGGAGCCCCCCAAAATAGTCTCTCACTGTTGCCACTGTTTCCTGATCTATTTGCCATGAAGTGATGGGACCGGATGCCATGATTTTAGTTTTCTGAATGTTGAGTTTTAAGCCAACTTTTTCACTCTCCTCTTTCACTTTCATCAAGAGGTTCTTCTTCACTTTCTGCCATAAGGGTGGTGTCATCTGGTTATCTGAGGTTATTGCTATTTCTCCCGGCAGTCTTGATTCCAGCTTATGCTTCCTCCAGCCCAGCATTTCTCATGATGTACTCTGCATATAAGTTAAATAAGCAGGGTGACAATTTACAACGTAGGTGTACTCTTTTCCCGATTTGGAACCAGTCTGTTGTTCCATGTCCAGTTCTAACTGTTGCTTCTTGACCTGCATACAGATTTCTCAGGAGGCAGGTCAGGTGGTCTGATATTCTCATTTCTTGAAGAATTTTCCACAATTTGTACTCCCTTTTTAGCAACTCTCAGATATACAACACAGTGTGTACATGCTAAGTTGCTTCAGTTGTGTCTGACTCTTTGCAACCCCATGGACTGTAGCCTGCCAGGCTCCCCTGTCCATAGCAAGAATACTGGAGTAGATTGCCATTCCCTCCTCCAGGGGATCTTCCCTACCCAGGGACTGAACCCGTATCTCTTTTGTCTCCTGAATTGGCAGGCAAGTTCTTTACCATTAGCACCACCTGGGAAGCCCATACAACACAGTATCATGAACTGTATCACCATGCTCTATATTACACCCCAGGACTAATTTATTTTATAACTGGAAGTCCATCCCTTTTGCCCATCGTTTTTAATGCACTCTTGTTGTCCTAATTCCTTGAGCTAGAATACTTGTCTCATGGTGCTCTTCAGGCTTTTCTGGTCTCTTCCGTTTCCTGGGATTCACATTTCTTCCCCTGAACGCATGCCTCCAGGACTCCGAGCAGGAAGCAGTATGAACCTGGGGCCCCACCTCCTCCCCCGGTCCCTGCTGTATTCAGCTGTACTCAGGGAAGATGAGGTCCGAGGGCCTGCATGTGTGGGGCATCAGTGGAGCCACGTGGTAGCCCATAGCCTGGTGACAGGTGAGAGGACAAACTCTGGGCTGGGAACCTGGAGTCTGGATCTGTAGGGAGCAACCTGTTGTCTTCCCTCTTGGAGAACTAGGGAAGGATAAGGGCCCATCATGGATAAGGGCCAGTCGGTGAGAAGTGGCTTCCTCATGGGATTGTGTCCCAGTGAGTGCCAGTGCATCTTGCACATGCAAATCCCAGAATGGGCATCAGGTGTAGAGGCTGGGGAAGCAGCCCGGGCGTTTGCTGGTGCTTGGGGAGGGCAAGGTGGGGGAGGGGCGAAGAAGCTTCTGCCTTTTGCCTCTGGCCCATTCCTTCTTGGGTCCTGGTTTTTTTCCCCCAGCCTGGATGGAAAGAGGTATCCAAATGGGCTGGTGTCTGAAAATTGCTCTAAGGACCTCAGGAGGGCCTGGGCAGAGGATGGGTCCCAGAGGGATCAATCAGGCCTCCTCCTAGTGTGTCTTAGAATTTGAGAGACTGTAGACCAGCCTAACGCCCTTTGCTGGTGAGCATCCGGGGTGAGGGTTAAGGATGGTGGTGTAATTTCTGTGTTTCTGCTACTCAGCACTGAGATGGTCTCTATCTTTGGTCCCTTTAAGGGCTACTGCCTGGTCTCCCCAAACCTTCTTCTGTCTGCAGTTGGGGTGAGGAGCTCATAGCCTGAGGCTTTTGTCATGTCCCGTGACCTGAGCAAGCCAAGATAACAGCTCTCAGTCCCTTTCTGGGAGCCCCAAGAATCCTGACCTGGAGTGAGACCACCAGGCTGGAGAGTGTGCTGTTGGGCTCCAAGACCTTGTGTTCTTCGTGGGTGGAGAAGCCGGGGATCCTCGTGCTCCCCAGGCATGGCTATCTACACCTCCTCACCCTTTCTTCAGCCTTCCGGGGTCACCTACAGAACACTAGCCCTTCTGCCTACAAATGAGTTAATGAATGGATGAAATTTTTATTAGGCCCTTGGCAATGTACTCTCTCCTGGCTGATTCCAAGAATCATGAAATGACATCAGTCTCTAGGAGCCTAGGAGTCCAGAAGAGAGATGCCTCCAAACAGGTCATTATAGCCTCTGTGATGGGAACAAGGGCTGTGGCCCTGGGAGTGACTATCTCTCATGCCACTTAAGTCTTCCCTAAGTTTGGAACCAGTTGAGAAGTGGGTGTAGGAGTTAGGCAGCATCAGCTTTAATGCTGAGAAGGCTGGATGGGGCAGAAAATGTCAGTCTCTAACTCTTTGTGACCCCCTGGACTATAGCCTGCCAGACTCCTCTATCCATGGAATTCTACAGGCAAGAATATTGGAGTGGGTTGCCATGCCCTCCTCCAGGGGATCTTCTGAACCCAGGGACTGAACCTGGGTCTCCTGCATCGCAGGCAGATTTTTTACTATCTAAGCCACCGGAACTCAGCTGCTTAATCTCCACCTCCAAGACTTGAACTTAGAGTGACCATCCAATAGACGACATTGGTCCATGGGGCAGAAACTGTGACCAGAATCCCTGCCTTGCCCCTGTCTAGCCTCCAAGCAGAGCATGTTGGCCTCTGAGCCGCCTGGCAATCCCACTGGAGAGTCCTTGTGGGGCCTGACAGCATATAAAGGGCTTCATCACCTCCTCTTCTCCTCCCAGCAGTTCTGTAGGATAATAGGGAAGGCAGACATCCCATCTAGTTGAGGAAATGGAGGATCGGAAAAGTCAAGGGCTTCACTGAAGGTCATGTAATTGGTGGACCAGAACCTTCTCTACATCCTAATTCTCAGCCTGGGGCTCTTCCCACTGGTGTTTCTCGATAGGGCCGTAGTGGGACCTGGGGCAGGGGGATGATTGGTGGTGCTGGGCACTTGCGTTGCTGGACTGTAGAGCCCTACGTGCCCACGGGACTCTGCAGTCACTGCAGACCCAGGAAATCCCTCATGTTTCCTGGAGCCCCTGATTGAGAGCCGTTGCCAGATCAGGCGTCTTCTCAACTTTGGGGTTTACCTGCCAGTCCCGCTCAGACTCACAGAGGCGCTTGGACCGAGCTTTTCATTTTTAACCCCAAGCTTTGCTTCACATCGGCAGTGGAGGAGAACCCGCTGGTATGCGCCATCACTCTGACTCACATCCACTGCTCTCGCAGGGCAGCCCTGGGAGGGGACAGGGTCACTGCCTGGACGCGGGCTGGCCTCCCTGCCCGGCCTGGACGGTCACTCCGTGAGGTCTGGCGCCGGGGATCCTGACACTCCGAGTCCGTATCCGGAACGCCCGGCAGCCACCCCAGGCTCTGGGGGCGGGGTTGTGCCCATCTGCTCGGGCTGTTTTCTTTTCCTGTCGGCAGGAAGTGCGGCTCTGACTAGATGGGTGTATCCTATTGTTTATGGCGCAAGGCAAGGCTTTCTCTTTCTGCTCGGCCAAAGTCCTCTCTTAGACCATGATCTCCTGCTCCTGCCTGCCCACCCCCATCCCTCCTTCCTCAGCTCTAATACATTCGAGACTCAATCGCACACACACACACACACATACACACACCCCAACACACACATACTGGGACCTAGCCCATACGCCACACTCAAGCCCCCCTGACAGCACACATCACAAACCTCCGTCAGTGCAAGCCCTCACCCCTCACAGCCCCATGACCCTTTCTGGTTTAGCATTGGGGGCTGCCGGGTCACAACTCCAGTCATTATAGATTCAAGCTTTTCCCCCTTCCCTTGAGAAGGCTTCTGTCCCAGGTATTCAGGTGAAAAGGACACCTACCTCTTTCTCTTTGGGAGAAAGCATTTGCAATAAAAGTTACATCCCAGCCAAGTACATGCAGGGTTTTGGGTCCCTGATGGTGGCCAAGCTCTAGGTGATGAGCTGGACCTGGTGAGAGGAAGGGGCTTGAAGCTGGCCTCCTAGGCTGGGTGTGACTTACCAGGAACCACTCTGGAGCCCATCGGGCCAGCAGGGAGGGTGATGAGATCCAGGAATCAGGCCTGCAGATGTTAACACAGACAGCTGCCATGGCCACAGGGTGGGGTTTGCCAAGCAGGGGATTAGGGCATGGGGCAGCCTGGCCATGTCTTCACGCTGAGATCCTGACCCTGACTTCATGAAATCCCACACAGAGGCATGCACCCCGGTACACACCCACACGTGCACACACATCCTCTCTGCTTGGATGTCCCACTGTGTCTTTTCTCTCTGTTGCTCTCTCTGCTGTGCTTTACTTTCTCACTTACACTCACACTCTGTGTAAGGCATCCCTGAGGCTCCCTGTTTCTGTGATGGATCCTCCCCCACACCCCCACAGCACACACAGCAGCTCACACCACAAGTACAGCCACGTACCCACACCTGTGCACACACACACTCGTGCACACACACCCCTAGACGGTGTGCAATGGCCCAGCCTAAATCAGCAACTGAGCCTCTCATTCGGTCAGCACACAGACCAGCCCGACTTATCCACCCAGGTCTGCCTTCCCTTCAGCTCCTATCATCCTCTCAGGGTGCCGTCTTGGCCAGGATGCTGGCCTGCGAGCTTGGGTCTTTGAGTCTCAGCCAGGTCCATCTCGTGAGAGGTCACTGAGCTGGTGAGTGGTTTCCCTTTTGCTTTGAATGATACATTTCATCTTTTAGAAGGAGGCAATAAAACCATATCCCTTTAATAAAGTGTGTCAAGACTCCTAGGGAAAGAGAAATACAGAGACATTCATAAGTGATGATAGACACAGAGCATCTTATGTTTGTAGAACACTGAAATAGCCCATGGCATCATCCGTATACTCTCCTTTGGTTACCGTAACCACCTGAGGAGACAGAAAGGGATTTAATAATATTGCTGTGCTTTCATACTTAATGTTTTTTTTTCTCCACCGATGTCTGCTTTTGAGAAATTTGGGCTGTGCCAGACCCAGATGTTAGGTTCAGAATCCCAGGCCTGGAGCGTGCCCACCCGCCTTCCCTGCCACCCAGCACGTGATAAGAATACAAAGTCAAAGCCTTTGAAGGAGAGGAGACGTTTCCAGCTAGATCCTCCCTGCGGTCACCTTCCTGTGCCCCTCAGGTTTTTGTAAGGCAGAAGGGAATGGCTCCATGTTGGCACACGGCGCTGGCGTCACCTCATTCACAAAGTTAGTGGAAAGAAGGAAAAAAGACAACTCACAGAGTTCTCCATTCAGTCCCTCAATTTGCATATATATTTTTTTATTTTTCCTAGTGAATTGGGCCCCGCATGCCGTCCGCATATATGAAACGGCATCAGCGGGGGAAGAAGAAAGCCTGCATCTTTTCCCAGTCTCGGTGTCATTACTGTGTCTCTGTCAGTGTTCCAAAATATAATGGGATTTGTTCGGCTGATTTATCCTGCGTGCCGGCAACATTATCCAGACCCACACTCGGGCCCGAGGAGCGAAGAGGGGGAAGATGCATGGCAACGAGACTGGGGCTAATAAAATTTATTCCTCCTAACAAGGGAATGACCTCCCCCATAATTCAGCCTGGCGAGCGGAGCCACTGCCTCCCAACGCCGGCCAGAAAACACGCAAACTTAATCATTGTGGTGTGCCCAGCTCCAATTACAGTTCCGGTGGCGGCTCAGGTTGTCTGCAGTAGACAGGGAGAGCAGTGGGGACATGGAATTGATGGGCTGGGGGGTGGGGAGGTGGCTCTTGGTCCTTGGCAGGCAGCCGCTGGGGACCTCTGAAGCTTAAGGTACCCAAGGAAAGGGACAGCACATGTGGGTTTTGCTTGGTGCCACTCCAAGGCCTTCTTTGGTCTTTTCCAGGGGTCCAGCTTTGGCTTCTGCACTGAACCCATCGTTGAGGTTACCTGCAGAACTGGACTAGCGGAGAGTCCTCCGTTTCTCTTGCTTGGCCAGCCTGAATCTCTGGTCATGGTGTCACGGCCCTCTCTGCTTACCCAGAGGGAGGAACCTGGGGCTCTCAGCAGCTGAGCTAATGAGGAGAAGGCCAGGGGTTTGATCCCTGGGGTTCCTGACTTGGAGCTGCCCTTTGCCTGCCATGCTCAGCAATTCCTAGGAGGAGTGCATTGCTACGGCTTGCCATTGGTTACAGCCGGGAGTGGGCTTCGTGTCCCTCTCTTAAGAAAGCAGCTCAAATTAGTGGCATTAGTTGCCTATTAGAAAGATAACTTGTTATCATGATGAATGAATGGCCACTTAGATGACCCGTATTTTGGTACCCATCTCTGTGAGATGCTTAGAAATAGGACACATAGCTCGTTGGGAATCTTGGTGTGATTTATTGGGTTCTTTTTCCAACCCCAAGACACTTTTCACAAGGCCCCTTCACTAACGTGTTGGTCTAACCAGGTTACTGTGACTGCGGCTTGCTGGCTTCCTCTCTCTTTCCTCTGCACATTCATTTCTCCTTTAATCTCATTGAAAAAGACACAATAAAGAACCATTCTGAGATAATGTGTTAGTAACTAACTGGATGAGGCAGAACAACTCCATGAGTTGTCTTTTCTCCTTCTTTCCACTAACTTTGTAAATGAGGTGACGCCAGCGCCGTGTGCCAACGTGGAGCCATTCCCTCTGCCTTACGAAAACCAGAGGGGCACAGGAAGGTGACCGCAGGGAGGATCTAGCTGGAAAGGTCTCCTCTCCCTCATGCCATTTTCTTGACATCTGGGCTCACGGCCGAGGTATGGGACCAACATTTGCCTCTACTGGCATTTCTCTGGCTCAGAAGTGAGTTTGACTGCCTGGGATCAGCCTGGGCAGAGCTTTGGAGAGGGTTAGAAATTATGAAAAAGAGCAAAGTTCATGAAAAACAGTAAGCAATCGTAGGATGATACTGTCTGAGTTTTTGGATCTCTTTCTTTGTTTTAGAAATGAGTATTCAAGGCACATGGGAATATTTTATGGAGAAACAAGCTTTCTGATGAGAGTAACCTTAAGCCAACCAGAGCCTCCCCATGAGGCTCCTGCCTCCCTGAGGACTCTCCCCACTTCCCTCCCAGCCTGCTATCAGAGGGCACACAGAGTCGTCTCCAGGGGTAGATACGCTGCGGGCATCAGAGCCTGGCACATCTATGAATGCCGTGGGGTCAGCGGTTCTATTTGAGATCTGGCCTCAATAAGCGGGGATCATTACCTTCCTGCACTGCAGAGATATACAGCTAGAGTCTGTATTTAGACATGAGCTACTGTACTTACCTGATCAATATCTCCCTTTATAAAGGAATCCCACATGTGTAATTCACCTGTTCCCTGTTTCCTGTGGAGCTGTACTCTGGTCAGCTCCCAGTATATGTGTGTGTGTGTGTGTGTGTGTGTGTGTGTGTGTGTAAGTGTAATTAATTAGTGGGTACATGTTTGGGGCCGCTGAGCATGAAGAATCTAAAAACCTTTACTCTTCCACATCAACCTCTTTTTCTCCTAACTTGTGTTTCTTTTCTAAACTTCAGCTTTCCCTCTCCTTAGGGACAGGTTGGCCCAGCAAAGGAGGAAGCCCACTCTGATGACTGGCCAAGGGCCTCCTCCAGACAGGAGGTTCAGTTTCTCCCAGAGATCACAGAAGGGCATAAGGCTTTTCCTGGATGGTAGCAAAAGAAGTCAGGCCTGTCCCTCCAGCAGCCTCCCTCATCCTGGCATGCTGAGAGACCTGTTTCCTGATCTTGGTCCTTTTGGGGCCACCCTCCAGTACCCTAGAGGAAGCCTCTATGTAATACCACTTTTTTCCCCTTCGGACTGGGAATTTGGGGTTCTGGTATCTATTTCTCAGTACCTTGACAGATCATGAGAGGTCAATTCACTCTCTAAGACTCCATTTTTCTCTTCTGTAAAATGGGGCTGGTCAGTTCTAAGCTCTGGGGTCATTTTCCTCTGAAATTGCACAATGTGTGAAAGCATGGCCATGCCCGTCCTGGGTGGGGAACCCACAAGTGACCCCCAGTGTTGCCTCTGCCTTGAAACCTTACTGCCCCCCCTCAGCAGTCATGGTCCCACCCTCTGTCCCTCCAGCCCCGGTGCACAACTGAAGCTAGGCATCCATGGCCTTGCCTAGTCATGGACCTGGCCTGCAGGTCCTCCGAGCCATCTTTCTATTGTTAGGTCCTCACCTGCTGCTTGGTGCCTAGTAGATCCTCCTAAACACTCTTAAGCAAAGTGATCAGTGAGGAACAGTAAATACCGCTGTCTTCATTCAGTGCCTCCATGTCCTCTAGTGGCAACGGAGAGTTCCAGTAGCCTAAGAGACCAAACGTTGGATGGAAAAAAGCCCAACTGAAGGCCCCGCAGTGGGTGAGCTTGGGAAGGTCTCGGATGCCTTCTTCCCCATAATGGTCCAGCCTCCTAGCTTTGGGGGTGGGTGCCGGGTGTTCAGGACTAGGCGGCTTGAGGGTGGATGCTACTTTTGCCTTCAGAGAGAGCTGGAGAATGGGTTTGCTCCCAGATGGAAGGATTCCTCTCTCTGCTGGGCCAGGAGCTACCATGAGCAATGGGAGGACCAGGTCGACTTTGTATTTTTCCTTCCTGGGTTCAGAGATGGCGGCTGCCAGCTCAGAGCGGTTGGCAGCTGTATCCCTAGGTGGAGGATTCGCCCATCTCCGCAGGCTCACCTGGTCAGCCTCCTTTGGATCAGTCTGGGATATTTGTAAACAGTGGACATCTGGGGTGAAAGGGGCAGCCTATGGCTGTGGAAGAGACCAGGTCCCAGAGCTGAGCTAATTGGCCCACAGGGGCATGGACCTGGTGACCTTTATCTCATTAGCACTGCTTTTGGACCACTGAGCTCTGGTCTAGTTCTGATCTTTCTATAATAAGGACTCGATCTGGGGTTTCTGCAAAGGTGGGGTGACTAAGGGCAGGGTGAAAACAGCTCCACCCGGCAAAAGGGGTGCATCTGGAACCAGGCCGGGGGCCATGCTAGCCAGGACGAAGAGTGATTTCAGAATCAGGTCCCCACCCAAGGCCTCGTCACTGGAGGGCTTCAGGATGGATTGGCCCAGGTTATGAGGGTGATGGTGGGGCAGGGGTCGGAGGGTGATGCCCACTGTCTCCCAGGTCTACTCCTTCTTCAGCCCTTCTCAGAGCATCTCCTCAGAGACCACCAGAAACCACTGGGGTCCTTGGGTGGCTGCTCTGCAGCTCTGCCCTGCAGCCTGGGGAGACTGAGCAGGAAGGATGCTGGCAGCACTTAAAATCCCCTTTCTGTGGAGATGATAGAGCTTTTCAGAGTGCCAGTCTCTCTGGAGAGTGGGAGCAATTTCCCTGTAATTGGTAAAGTAACCGTAACTGCTCTGTCATTTGTATGTAGCGACACGTAATTGCACGGTAACCTTTGCCGCTGAGTGTGAGGTAAGCGCAGTAAGCTATTAGATTGTAATTCGGAGTGTCAGCTCTGGCTCCCCACGCCGCCTCCACCACTGCTGCTCGGCTCGGGGAGGCTGCCACGGGGCCCCTCTGCCTCCAGGTCTAGTGGGTCCTGCTCCGGTGGTTATGCTTGTCACATGGCGTTCTCTCCTGGGCCTAGTCTGTGGCACCCTCAGCCAGGAAGAGACCCCCGTGGTGACCTGGGGTGGTGCTTCTTACTAAATCATCTGGGAAGGGGTTAAGATACAGACCTCTGAGCCCCAGCTCCAGAGTTTCTGATCCAGTAGATCTGGGGTGGGGGTGACCGGAATTTGCATTTCCAAGGAGTGGCCCTAACTCTAACCAGGGCTTCCCTGGTGGCTCAGACGGTAAAGAATCTGCCTGCAATGCAGGAAACCTTGGTTTGATCCCTGGGTTGGGAAGATCCCCTGGAGAAGGGAATGGCACCCCACTCCAGTATTCTTGCCTGGAGAATCCCATGGACTGTAGCCCACATGGAGCCTGGTGGGCTACAGTCCATGGGATTCTCCAGGCAAGATTCTTTCAGATCTCAAAGAGTTGAACGTGACTAAGGGACTAACACACACACCCAGCCCAAACTCTTCTGGACCTAAGACTGTTTCTCCTCATTGGCCTGATAGATCTTTAGGAAGAACCGCCTTTGGTCTTTCATCTTGATAACCTTAGTGCCTTTAATCTTGATCACACCTCTCTGAGACAGATATGAACTTCCCCAAAGATTCTAAGACTCACGAAGGTTATTTGAATTGTCTGTGGATGACCTGGATTCAGTCCCTGGGTTGGGAAGATTCCCTGGAGAAGGGAAAGGCTACCCACTTCAGTATTCTGGCTTGGAGATTTCCATGAACTGTATAGTCCATGGGGTCACAAAGAGTCGGACACATCTGAGCAACTTTCACACCCACACGAGGATAACCAACAGTAACTAGAGCTAACCACTCTCTTGTTTGTTGTTGCTGTTTAGTTGCTGAGTTGTATCCCGCGCTTTCGAGACCCCATGGGTTGTAGCCCACCAGGCCCCTCTGTCCGTGGGATTTTTCAGGCAAGAATACTGGACTGGGTTGCCATTTCCTTCTCCAGGGGATCTTCTCAACCCGGGAACTGAACTCAGGTCTCTTGCATTGGCAGGTGGATTCTTTACCGCTGAGCCACCTGGGAAGCCTTACACTCTCTTAGCACTTACTAAGGGCCAGACATTGTTCTACATGAATTAGCCATTGAATCCTCTCTACAGTACTGGGAAGTATATGCTATTATTATATCCCTATACTGCCCATGAAAACCTGGGGCACAGAGAAGTTAAATAAGTTGCCCCAGGTCACACAGCACTAAGTGGTGGAGCTGGGATTCTAACCCAGGCTTTCTGGCTCTAGTTCCAAAATAGTGTTAGCTATTTTGAGACTCAGGTCTTTATTTAGTCATCCATCAATTCATCCATGCATTTTCCATTTAATATATATGTCTTAACCTATTATGAACCAGGAACAGAGCTAAGGGTACAAACATGCCTAAAATATGGTGCCATCCTCGAGCTCATGGCCAGCCCCTGGAATCCAGTGGATCACCAGTCTCACTTTACAAGTCAGGCACCCCATGAGGACATCTGTGCAAAGCAGATCTGATATCTTCATAATGGACCAGAAGGGATCCCAGAGGCTATGGCCCTGTCCGAGGCTTTGGGGTCTGTTCACAGGGGTGCCCACCACATACATTCCCATGCAGCAGACCCTAATCTCTTTCCCTGGTAAGAATGAAGCTGCTGTCTAATGAATAAGCGCTGGAGCGGTGGCCAGAGCTCATTCGTGGGTATTGGTGGACTGGCGGGGAGAGGGCCTGCAGGCACGCCCGGCTCCTGATTCCCACGGAGTCCAGCCCCTTCCTGGCTCCTCTGGCTCCGGCTCTAATCTTGCTGTTAATGGAGCCCAGGGGAGAGCTCGGCCAGGGCTGGAGGAGCACACACTCTCCTCCCCTGCTGCCCAGGGTGCTCAGGAATCCGCTCCAGCCTTCGCTTGTCGAAGGTGTCCGCCAATTAGGCTTCCCTTGCACGGTCCTGGCATCTGCTCCCTACACCCCAGCCCCCAGGGTCTGCAGGCCCTGTGGGGCCCTCCCTCTGCTCTCCTCTCCTCCCATGCTGCAAGTGCTCTGATGCTCTGGCTCAGACTCTGGGGGTGGTGTCCTTGAGAGCTGTGCTCTGGCCAGGGGCATGCAAGGGCCACTCCCTGCTGCACCCTTCCCCCCCCCCCGCCCCCCCACCGCCCAAGGCTGTTCCGAGCAGGATTTCCATCAGAAAAACGAACCAAAGAAACACTGTACCTCGAGGGCTCTCCAGTTTAGCCAGCGCCTTCACACCTGTTGTGTCACCTTGGGCTCGGGATGAGCCCGTCTTGCTATTTTACTGTCAAGGAATGGTAGGCCCAGAGAGGGGGAGGAGGCTGTGCCAAGGTGTATGCTTGGGAAGCTGCTCAGCTGCCGTGTGAACCCAAGTCTTGTGTTTTCTCCCACTCCTTCACTGTTAAAAATCCTTCCCTTATCAACCCGGCTGGAGGAAGTGAAGAGTAAGACCCCGCCCCCACCCTATGCCACAGTTGGGGACCTCAGCATCCATGCACACCCAGGCTGGTGTCTGGTCCAGGGTCTCCATCACCCTTTTTTCACCTAGGGCCCTGCTCAGAGGGAGAAACCAAGACTCAGGGGAGTCTGAGTGGGAAGCTATCATTGTCTCCGGAATCCTAGGGCCACGGTAGGAGCCCCAGTTGTGGTCTTTGCTTCATTTGAGCCTGATGACAATGCCATGAGGTCAGCAATTTGGGGACGTACCTGCAGGTCTAGATGAGGAGCCCCAGGTCTGCCTCCTGTGTGGGTCTCACAGGGAGCTGACCTGAACTGAAACTGTTGGAGTCCTGGCTGCCAGGACACCAGGCTGAGCTGTTCTCACTGCCCCCTGCCAATGAAAACATTCCTCACCAGGGTTTTTGCGGTGCAAGATGCCGCCATGGTCAACACTTGTGGGTCCCTGACTTTCTGCCTCTGAGCAAGCAAGGATTTAATGCAGCCATTGGCTGAATGCACACTTTTGTTTTTGTAGGCGGATGGTTTTCATCTCGTGTTCTGCCCAGTGAAGAAGAAAGTTATCTGGTTACTTAAAACTCAGAATTGCAGTCCTGGGGGCTGAACAGCCTGAGTCGTGTCAGGTCAAGGCGGTGTGTGTTTGTACCAGATGTGGTGCGAAACAAGGATGGCCTTGTTCTGTGCCTCAGTTTCGCCTTGTGGAGAGTGGACAGTCCTTCAGCATTATCTACTTGAAAAATGGTAGTAGTGGGTGAAATCCTTTGGCTAATGGCAGACATCCCGGCAGCACAGTTTAGGGCTGAGAAAGTCCAGGGTGAGGACAGGACCAGAGGCAGGAATGTGCAAGGCCATGAAGATCCCTAAGCTGCCCTCTGAATGCTTGGCAGTCACCGTGGTTATGTCCATCAGGGAGAAGACATTGTCTGTCCTTTATCTGGATTTTTTTTTTCTTCCTGTTTCCTCTTCATCTCTTCTACTCTCCACCCTAGCTGTCTCTCTTCTCCCCAGTTCCTCATTTTAGGAAAAAACCATAAAGGTCAGACTGGACCTTGAAAGCTTCCTCTTGCCTCTGACTCCTGCAGTTGTTTCTGGAGGGAGTGGAGGTAGTAGAGGCTTCCCTGGTGGCTCAGACAATAAAGAATCCACCTGTGATGCAGGAGACCTGGGTTTGATCCCAGGGTCAGGAAGATCCCCGGGTCGGGAAGATCCCCTGGAGAAGGCAATGGCAACCCACTCCAGTATTCTTGCTATGGACAGAGGAGCCTAGTGGGCTACAATCCATGGGGCTGCAGAGAGTCAGACACAACTGAGCGAGGTAGGGGTTGTGTTTGGTCTGGGCTGTTGGATTAGACGATGCGAGAGAGGCCAAAACAGGATGTGGGGTGGACGTCTGCTCTGCACGTGGCTGTACGTGCTTCCTCCCTGCCCTGGCTGCCCCCACCACGATAAGAGGGAGGTGGAGATGCTCGGCACACAGACATTGCCTGTCACCCCTGCCCCCACTGCTGGGAGGGAGTTGAGGGCCCCTGCATCCCTGGAAAGCATGGAGTTGGCTACTTTGACATGGCTCTGCTGGCAAGAGCCTGCCTGCTGGTTCTCCAGAAGCCTCTTCCTTTGGCTGGATTGGAGCCTTTAAAAAATGACACCTTATTTTATTTCCCTGCTTTCTCTGAAAAGTCAAAAGGCGTTTACAGGCATGAGCTCTATAGGCTTTATGGATGCCCATCAAAAAGTGGAGTTTGCTTCCTTCATCTTTATAGAGTGGAAAATCAAAGCACAGAGAGATGGAATGACTCTTAGGAGAGACAGTTCTTCTGAGAAAAAGGGAGAAATCCATTGTAGGATCTTAGAGCCTCAGGGAGGTCTGTGCCAACCCCCAAGCTGCTCAGTGGGGGACACTGGAGGCCCCTCAGCAGCCATTGTCAGGGTCTTTGCCACTGCCTAGGAGGACTCCCTAGCTGTGACCCTCTGCTTACATGGGGATCTGGGAGGCTGCAATAAAACAGGGAGAGACTCAGCTAAAACACTGGGGGTAGGGCAGGGTGCAGAAATGGCTTTACTTGTTGGTTCCTGACTCCTGAAATTGTCCCGGAATCAGAAGCCAGAGTTGGGTCCCTGTGTCCCACAGGGCACCTGGGAATCCCAGAAATGTCCTCTTTAAGGGATGCTAAAAGGTGTTCCTGTGAAAAAGTGGTTTAGGAAATAAATTGTTCGGAAAAAATGCGGAGAGAATTTTAAAGCTATTTCTTCCTAAAAAGACTTTTCAGACATTTTTTGGTAACAATTAGGAATATCTTACATGATGTTAGAATGTACTGGGTTTCAGGACATTGCCCAAAATCATTTGCCCAAGGAACCCGTTTATGGTAGGAAATCTTGTGGGACTTGTGTTCCATGGAAGGCAATTTGGGAAACGCTGGTGAGAGTATGAGTGTCAGGGCTGCCCCTCTTCACTGTGCTGTGAAAGAAGGAGGCTGGGATGGGACGTAGGGAGGCACCTGTGGCCCGACTGAATTCACCCACAAACTTTCCACTCCTCCCTTTCCTCCTTTCCCCAACCAGTTGTTCATACATGTCTCTGCCATGGTGTTGGCGTACATGTATTAACATTCCTATTTCTCTGCTCCACACCTCTGTGTCCTGATCTGTGTGTCTGCTCGACAGTAAGTGTGTAGATATGGAGACCTTGCCCCACTCACTCCCTATCAGGGATGTCTGGGTCCCATGCTCGTGAGTGGTGGCCCAGTGCTTTCCCAAGTCATGGTGGTGATGGGCTGTCAAGATGGTACCTGGAGCAGTTGGAGGTGGGGCAGAGAGGCTGCAGAGTGTGGTAGAAAGAAGACTCCAGGGATCTGTGACTTTCTGTCATGTGACTTTCTGCAACCTACCTAGATGACTGTTGACAGGCTACCTAGTTGCCCCAGAGCTGAGTTTTTCATGTGATAAAGCAGTGATTTATACCAGGTGATTCATCTCTAAGGATTCTCCTAGCTCCAGAGTTCCCTGACTCAGTACCTCCGCGAGTTGCCCAGCTTCTAGCTTCTAATTCTTCTCTCTCTTACTTTTCAGCTCTTAACCATTGATGACAACTTCTGTGGCCTGGATATGAACGCCCCCCTGGGCGTGTCAGAGATGGTGCGTGGCATCCCCGTCTTCACAGAGGACAGGGACCGCATGACTTCTGTCATCGCTTACGTCTACAAGAATCACTCTCTGGCCTTCGTGGGCACCAAAAGTGGCAAGCTGAAGAAGGTAGGACAAGGGGTAGTCATTTCGGTGATTGTGCGGACAGCCTGTCCCCAGCGGGACAGATGTTGGCTTGCGTTCTCTTACTACCCTGGGCCTGGTTGGTGAGTGATGCAGGTTTGCACTAAGGAGGTGTCTTGCTGTTTTGAGGTCGACAGTGGTATTCTTGTTCCTTCTCTGCCTTCACATGGAAGATTGTTGTGGGACTCACACTGGGTGAGTGTGTGGATCCACGTCTTCCATGGGCTGGTGTGCTCCTGAGAGGTGTGCGTCTCCAGGCTTCTAGTCTAAATGATGTGCTCTGTCTAATTTGGACTTATGCCCTAAGGCAAGACCTTTATTAGGCATGGATGGTTGGGAAGGATGGACAGGGGCAAGGGATGTGCCTGTTCCTCCCTCTTCAGCCCTTCTGGCTGGTGCATCCATCTGGAATCCACTCAGGGAACAGATGGAGGAAAGTGTATAGTACCCGCTGGAATTGCTACCGGGGCTAAGAGCCAGATCGTGGGACGAGGAAACCATGGATGCTGTGGAAGCACAGAAGTGCCTTCAGGTGGAGTGGAACCATGTGATCCGGGGACCTGAGCTTTCCTCCTCGTTCTCCAGAAGCTTGATGGCTTCAGCGGTCCTGGGTGACCTTGGCCCATCTGCTGTGTTTCACGTCCCCATCTATGCAGAAGTACTCTGTTACCTGCCTCGGGTTGGGCTCTCAGTGGGTTGGCTCTGGTCCTCCAAAGTGCCCTTCTTGTTTGGATCAAAAGCCTTTTTAAAATTCAAGGCAGTAGGTCCCGTTTTCTGTTGGCCGATAATCATACTTGAGTCTTTCTCCTGGGAAATACTGGTGATGCCATGCGGAGATCCTGCTTGTTTTAATTAGGCTTCCCCTGGAATTTTCTGGACATCATGCGGTCCAGATGGATGAAGCGGCAGTGCCTTATCTGAGACCGAGTTTTGATGCCTGCTTTTCTCTTTGCTGTGTTTGTGGGTATGAGCTTGATGGTCAAGGGGAAATGCTCTCTGCAGATCTTGAGATTGTACCTGTTATCCTGTCCTATGGTGTGACAGCCCATTCCAGCCGCTGTTTTTTTCTCTTCAGATTGTGCATCTTTGTGGAACAGGTGGTGGGGCTGGAGGGTGAGAGTGTGGAGGGGGAGAGGCAGGGAGCCGAGTGTGTGTGGGCTGAGGATGTGTGTGGAGCAGTTACATGGCTAGCGGCTGGAAGAGAAAGCGTACGTTGGTGAAATGGCATGGCATGCGGCAAGAGTGATGCGGGCAACCCACCACGCGTTGGGATCACTGCCTTCTATGTCAAATGAACAGATTAATTTAACCTTTGTCTTTACAGCTTGAAGAATTATATTTCCTAGTCACCCTCCTTTCTGCGAACACTATGTTAAACACAACTGAATGTTTTCTTGCTGCCTCGGCCTTCTTGTGATTACTACTCACATGGTGGACTGGGCTCATGCCCGGGGAGGATGCTGGGAGGTGCAGGCATTTGTGTCTGATCGTTGCAGCCTTCCCAGCTCTCTCTCTAGGGCACCTTGTCACTCATCATTTCCAGATGCTGCCAGGAGTCCTGGTCCATGTCAGCACCCTTCCTCCTCCCTGAACTGCGGCTTCCAGCTTTCAGTGAGCTGGGAAATCAGATAACCAAACTTGCTGAAATTGTGTCTGATAAGCCTCCATATAAGCCAAGGTGGGGAAGTCCACGAGCTTTAGAGCAGGGACTTCAGGAAAAGATGTTTCTGTTGGTTGCTCAGGTGACTTCATTCTTCATGAGGATTCAACGAGTTCGATTTGCTGGCAAAGTTGATTCTAAATACCAAAGTCATTCCCATATACAAGTCACACAGTGAAATGTCTGTTGACCTGCTTTGCTTGCTCTGATGGTTAAGCACTGTTGAGGGTAAATAAGTAAGTGAAGGAACTGGGAGCATTTTAGGTCTTGTCTCTACTAAGCCCATCTCAGTGGACGGGAGAGGTGACTTCCTTCAATGTTCCCACCCCCTCAACTTCCTACCAGAGGCCAGAGGATCTTTTCACTTGCTGGCCAGACCAAGTAGACCCTTTAGAAAAAAATTTTTTTTTTTTGGTATTGTCTGAGCTGGTGGGTATATGGTGTCCATGATATAAACATTGAGAATTCACTGCACATCACAGAACAGAAAGTTATTTTCTCTTGGGGGAAAAAAAAAGATGTTTCTGGCCATGGCTGCATCATAAACCTAAGTTGGTTGACTTGCAAATAAATGTGTGCTCTTGGTCAGAGGGTGGTCAGAGGCTGATGGGGGCTGACTCTCTCACCTGTGGAAGCCGGTCCCCTGAGGGGGGTCAGAGCGAGACCCATCTCTGTGAGTGGGGGCTGAGGACACCTCCAGGACCCCGGGCAGGCCAAGTGCACACAGACATCCATTGTGGGGCAGGCTGTGGGCAGAGCCTTGCCTTGCAGTGGACAGGCCACACCTGACCGGGGGCTTTAGGGCTTTAGAAACCGTGGACTGGCATTTCTCATCTTTTACTTTGGAGCAGGGGGTGGGGGCGAGGTTCTATTTCAGTCACCTGGGACATTACATTTAATTTCCAGAACTGTGGTGGGACTGGTGAAGCGTAAACATTTGGGAAGCAGGGCCAGAGAGTCATGTGTGGGGGAATGAGCCAGTGGCCCTCCTGGGGGAAAGCCAGGCCATGGGGGCAGAAAACTTTCTGCTCCATGAGCTCAGAGTGGTGGCCTTTTTAATAGTTTCGCTGAAGCCCAGCTACACTCCTGCAGACTCAGCCGGCCCTGGGGGACAGTCTGAACAGGGAAAGGAAAGCTGGGCCGCCACGTCTGTTGTTTGAAATAATAAAAAGCGAAACTGGCCCATTTATTTATTTTTTTCTAAACAATAGAATTTCCCACCACGCTGGCTCGCTGAGCACCACTCCCCTTCCCCTGTCATAACTCTGTCCTGCTTTTCCCAGAGGTTATCAGGACCCCATTCACTCTTTGGGCAGAGGCCCAGCCGTGGAAAGCCGTGGGGCTGCAGGAGGATTTAGTGGGAACTTTTGTGAGCTACTGAAACTGGGGGCTCAGGATAATAGAAATCACACGGCCGCCGTAATTACAGAGCCGGCTTCTCTGAGCCCTGTAATAATCTCCCGCGTGAATCAAGGGCCTTGCAGGGTTCTTTGCAATATGACAAGGGACTCAAGGTGGGAAGGCTGGGCGGGAGTGGGTTAGGGGGTTTGCTAAGAGTAAGGGAGTTTGCTGTGAGTTTCAGGAGTTCAGGAGCTAGTCTGTAGCAGCTATCCATGGGCTGCCCTGAAAATTACCGACTTTCCATTTTGTTTGAAAGGTATGGGTCCCCATCATTGGCAACCTTGTCTCTGATGACCGTAATTTACTCCTTTAGTGCACACATCACATGAGGCAGGGGGAAAGGAGGTGAGGAAAGTACCAATTTGGATGTCTTTTATTTTTTCTGATCTGTGTGTGTGTGTGTGTTATGGCTGGCATTGGCACATAAATGCTCCAGTCATCAGGAGGTGCCTAGAAATTTAGGAATAAGTTACAGGCTGTTACAGTTTCAACTACAGGTTAAACTCTTAAGGCCAGCACCATTCCTATTTGCTTTAAGGTGTCCATATAAATCTGAAAACCTTCGACCCAAGTTGGGGAAATGAAGTCAGTGTTGCCTCAGAGGACAAGATCTCTTTGCTTAAATATTCCAGCTCCGATTTCTCTGTCTCTTGCATTTTTACCACTAAGTGATCATATTTTATGGCCGCCGCTCAGCAGTGAATTACTGCCTGACATTAGTGGGAGAGACTAATGTTCATTGTGAACCAGAACATCGTAAACTTTCACTTGAGGTGTGATTGCTCCTTTCATTTTGTGATTGCATCTTTCCTGGGTGTTTTGTTAGGTTGGACTGCACACACCAAGGGGCGGAGCGCTGGGAGAATGTTGGGTAAGCAGAACCCTGGCTGGCCTTGCTGTTGGCTTGTAGTAGGATGTGTGTGTGTTTGTGTGTGTGCATGCACACACACACAGCCTCTCTTGTGTGGGTGTGTGTCAGCACGGAGAGTCACAAGAGTAGAGAACACAAAGTCATTCTTCTTGGGAATTGTCATGCAGCTTAATTCAGTCTTCCTAATTTTTTTGTGTGAGCCTGTTTGAATTTTTTTCTTTTTTCTTTTTATTTTATTTTACTGACATATAGTGGATTTGTAATATTGTGTTAGTTTCATGTGTACAGTGAAGTGGTTCAATTATACACATCTAGCTTTTCTTTTTCAAATTCTTTTTCCTTGCAAGTTATTACAAAATATTGAGTAGAGTTCCCTGTGGTATACAGTAAGTCCTTGTTGGTAATCTATTTTATATCTATTTCATATATAATAATGTGTATATGTTAATCCCAAACTCCTAATTTATCCCTCCCTCTCCTTCCCCTTTGGTAACATATATTTGTTTTCTATGTCTATGAGTCTGTTTTGTATATAAATTCATTTGTATCAGATTTTTTAGATTCCACACATAAATGATATCATACATATTTGCCTTTCTGTCTGCCTGTTTGGAATTGATTTGCCTGTGTTCCATAGGCCCTGAACACAGATCCAGAAGGGCAACTAGTAGAGTGGGAGGGAGACTCGCCTGAGGCTGTGTCATTCTGAACATAAGCTCTCAGAAACAGATGCTCTGTGTGTGTGTGTTTCTGCAATGCTCGAGTCACAGGGCAACACCAGATCAGAGATGTGCAGCCCCTGCCTTGCAACTTCCTCAGTGTATCTGAGAACTCCTTAATATTTACCTGGAAATTTATCAATAAATCAATTGATAATAACAGATAACAACAACAACAACGATAATAACAAAATAAAAACAATAATAATAATAACAATAAGTTAACTAAAAAGAAACTCATGTCATGGAGAGCTCTCTAGATGGCTGGAGGCATCACAGAATTCAGTGGAGATACAGTTGAAACTGCAGCTTGCCCTGCGATCAGAGCAGAACCTGAGTGTACCGGATATAAGGTTTGGTGAGTTCCCTGTTATGTTGTTGTTGCTGTTCAGTCACTCAGTCATGTCCGACTCTTTGCGACCCCATGGACTGCGGCACGCTGGCTTCCCTGTCCTCCACCATCTCCCAGAGTTTGCTTAAACTCACATCCAGTGAGTCAGTGATGCCATCCAACCATCTCATCCTCTGTTAGTTTTTCAAACCAGAGAGGCTGGCCGCTTTGCTTGTGGGTAGTCACTCAAGCAGAAGGGAAAAAGAAATATTGAAGAATCAATTGCAGACAATTTCCATAATGAGAAAAGTGCATCAAAGCTGTTGGCTTTTTGTTGTCATAGTTGTCATTTTGTCGTGCTGTTTTTGCATTTCCCACCCCTGTTTTGCAAGTATTAGGCCCACATAGATCTTAACCTATGGGTTGAGTGAGGGGGATGCTGAGGCTGAGATGCTGCCAACAGGAGAGTGTAACAGATGTTCCAGGGACCCTCCTTTCTCTGACTTCACGTCTAAGGAGGGACAGAGAGATGGCTGGTCATTCAAGCCTGGGGGTCCTGGGACTGGCCTTCAAACCAACCTTGCCTCGTGCCCTTCTGTCCACTTCTTGTGGCCCTCCTCCCACCTCGTTTCAGTCTCCTGAGCTGGGCTGCAGGCCTTTTTGTTCACGTTGTACCTGGGAGACGCGGCAACCAGCTCAGCTGGCAGTATCCTCTTGTGTGTGTGTGTGTTAGTCGCTCAGCTGTGTCCGACTCTTTGTGATCCCATGAACTGTAGCCCACCAGGCTCCTCTGTCCATGGAATTCTCCAGGCAAGAATCCTGGGGTGGGTTGTCATTTCCTTCTCCAGGGGATCTTCCTGACCCTGGAGACCCTTCCAAACCCGGGTCTCCTGCACTGCAGGTGAATTCTTACCATCTGAGCCATCCTCTTGGGCATACCTTATATTCCTGAATAACATCAAGCCCTCACTCAACCATCCATTTTGTGTAAATGTGTTCCTACTCGTGCTATTTTCTTATCCTTCCCTACTTTTCACTCCTCAGCCCTGAGGCTCACCCCCTGTCCCGCAGATCTCTGGGCGAGGGTCCCAAGTGGTCACCAGTGCTGACCAGTGGGGTTAGAGTGGTGTCCTCTCAATGGTGCGTCTGCTGCAGCCCCTCTCAAGGCAGTTGGACCCCAAGAGCTGGGGCTTAGACTTGTTCTCCTCCTGGGGTCCTCTTGAAACACACTTTGAGACCCCCAGAAAATACTACCCTGGAAACATTTGTCGTTCTATTTTCCAAATGATCATTGCTAGTGCACATGACTTAAGGAGATGATTTTAAATGCGCTTTGCCAATTCAAGATTTATTGATACATGTGTGCCATTTTTTTTTGAATCATATGTGTGTGTGTATATATATATACATTTGTGTAGAATGATCCTGATCACAAATTAAAGCACAGACATTAAAATTAAAGAAAGTGCTGCAGAAACACCTCAAATCATAGAGCGTGCTCAGTCAGCTGATGCTCAAATGCCAGACACGCTGGAGGAATTTATCCAGTGACACATGCAATTGAAGTAAAATATTGTGCTTTACAAGAACATATCATTAAAATGAAAACTAGCAGCATATCAGGAGTCTGGCCATGTAACCAAGACAACAAAGATGGGAAAGGATGGAAGGCATGATGTACCAGAGGAAGAGGGAGGAGGCAGGGGGCAAGAGGAGGAGATGGGGCACCTCGCCGTCGGTGGTCCCCTCACTGCTGGGCTCGCAGCTGATCAGTTTTGGATGGGAAGAGGATAAAATCTGGACGGTGATCCTGGTGGAGGCTCCAAGCCAGGATAGGACCAGGGCTGGGGAAGGCAGTGGTAGCCAGATTGACTAAGGGTCCCCCAGTGGAAGCTCTGATTGGGGGGTGGGGTCTGCTTATAGTTCCTACTTGTTTTCGAGTGACTTCCCATGAATATGGCCATTGGACTTGCTTCCTGGGGCTGTCGTGGTGCTTCTCCCAGCAGCTTTGGTTTCTCATAGAGGCCTTCCTGGTGACTTCTAAAGCAACTCCTCACATCTCCCACATTCACTCCGTGCCTTCTATCCCACCCCCAGGGGACACAGATGTATTGATTACGGACTGCTGTGTAACAAATGACCCCAACACAGAGGCTTAAAAAAAATTTATCCCGCAGAGTCTGTGGGGCAGGAATCCAGGTCTGGCTTAGCTAAGTCCTCTGGCTCAGAGGACTATAATCAAAGTGTTGTCTGGAGCATCCATCATCTCCAGGCTCAAGGCCGGAGTTGGGGAGGATCCTCCTCTAAGATCATGCACTTGGCAGCTCAAGGCCTCAGGTCCTCATTGGAGACCTCGGCCCCTGGCCATGTGGGCCTCTCCATGAGGCCACTCACACAGCACGGCAGCTGAGAGAGGGAGCCAGCAAGAGGCTGTGAGCATGACGACGGCCAGATTTCCTGACACCTAACTTCAGAGATGAGTTTTGTGGCATTCTGTTATTAGAAGCCAGTCACATGCTCCAGCCTACGCTCAGGGGAGGGGCTTCCATAACCGTATGGATAAGGAGGCAGGCGTCATTGAGGTCACCTTAGAGGCTGCCTGCCAGATGATGGCTTTGTTTCTAAGCCGTCAAGGACGGCTTAAAAAGTACTTTTAAAGTGCAAGTTGACTTTTAGTGGTGTAGGAAGAAGCACAGCCTTACTCAGGAACCATCATGGCGCCAGCACTGGATCCTGACTTTGGGCTCCCAGAGACTGATTGACATAGGAGAGAACCCAAAGGATGACCAAGAAGGGGCGAAGTGGCCTGCTACTCTCACAGGGCCAGAGGGCACCACATCGTCTTGAGTGGGTGGGTGGTCTGGGAGCTCGGGGAGGCATCCCTGGGGACCCAGCTTATCTTAGGGAAAGGGTAGTAATTTGTGATGGTGGACAAGTGAGACTTAGCTTTCATGTCAGTAACTGATGAGAGCTCTGATTCCATGGAGGATCCTTGCCCCCTGACTCTGGCCTCTTTGGGGGATCACCTAGCTTTTAAAGTGCAGTGAAGCAAAGTGAAAGTCACTCAGTCGTGTCTGACTCTTTGCGACCCAATGGACTGTAGCCCCCCAGGCTCCTCTGTCCCTGGGGATTCTCCAGGCAAGGATACTGGAATGGGTTGCCATGCTTTCCTTCAGAGGATCTTCCCCACCCAGGGGTCAAACCCAGGTCTCCCACATAGTAGGTGGGTTCTTTACCAACTGAACTGTGAGGGAAGCCACGAGATGGTGGAGTAGAAGGACGTGTGCTCATCTTTGACCTCGCTTTTAGGAAGGGGTCATTTTCCTGTGGATTGCACCTGGCAGGAAAAAGGATGGGAAGGGGACTACCGTGCTTTGAACACCTTGTAGGCACCAGGCACTGTTCTAGGTGTTTCCCTTGTGTTGTATACATTGATCATCTCATGGCATCCTCAGCCTTTCCTTTCAGGTAAAGACTACAACCTCCCTTCTACACAGGAGGAGAGGGATTGAGTAACTCACTGGAGGGCGTGCGATTTGATCCAAGTTCTGCCCTCACTGATACAGACAAGTCATGGACTCCACCTGTGGCTATGCTCTCAGCCTGTGGGTAAATCTTACCTCCTGCATCTGGCCAGCATACCTGTTGGCCAGAACCTTCCTACTTTCCTTTCCTTCCCCCTGTCTCTGCCCTGGCTCAGGGCCCCAGTGGTCAAGTGTGGATGGTTGTAACTGAATTCCCCCTCTCAAGGCACCCCCCACTTTAATTTCCTGTAGATTGTGCCACTCATCTATCTAAAACAGCTCCAATTCTCTCACTCTCCTTCTTGAAAAACTATATATCTTCTTGTCCAAACTTCTGTGGCCCCCACTGCCTGTCACCCACCTGCACGTGAGAGGTCCAGCCTCTCGAAGGACACAGGTCCTCCAGCTCAGCCCTTCAGCCCTGAACACTGCCTGGCCCCTCACATTTTGAGTCTCCAGGATCCCAGCTAAACTGAAATACCAAGGAAGGGGCTCCCACGTAAGAAATGGTGGGCTTCCCACCTCCGCAGCAGCTCTCGCATCACAAACCTCCCTCCAAGAACACCCTCCCTCCTGAGGGGCAATTATGCTGGAGCGCATTGCACAGCAGAGTGGCCAGTGGTCCTGGGCAGGGGCCGGAGGCTTTCTGGGAAACAAGCTGTGCTTTTCCACTTACTGCTGACCCGCCACCCAGGACTCACTTGGGGTGCTTGTCTTGGGGGTTCTCACTAGAATTCTCTCTCCCAACAGCCCCCAGGGCTGTGCTCAGTGGTTCCTGATTACTTTTCCTGTTATCGGTCAACCAAGGTCCCTGTGACTGGGTCGTATCCCATAATTTCTTGGCAAGCCCCCTGCAACTGAGGACCTAATTATACAGTCTCCTTAGACCCCCTGGTCCTTTTAGGTCCTCTTAGCCTCTGCCTCCACCAGTCCATCCCGCCTTCATTTTCCCCCTAAATGCTGGTCCCCTCCACCCAAGCCTCATGGCTTTTCTCTGTCCTCGACCTGCTCGCCCCACGTTTCCTCTCTCAGCTCTTGGCCTCTGTTTCTTGTTGTTGTGTGGCTTGTACACTTTACATAGGGGAAACCCATTCACAGATGTTATCTTGACTGATTACCCAGGATGACGGTGGGGTAGTAAGTCCCGGAGGCAGCTCTGGCTCCACGATTCTTTCATAGATTTAGTGGCTCGAGGGACATTGTGATCAGATGGTTGATTCACTTGACCTGCTTTGCCCTGCTGGTGCCCCTCTGAGTCTCATTAGGAAAAGTGGGCCAAAGAATGGGTCCATGAGCAGTGGGTATTGGCTCCAGGGGTCCTTCCCCTCCACTGGCTCTCTCTTCCTTGGGGCCACTCTCTGGCATCCCCAGTGCCTCCCCTCAACCCAGTTTTTCTGCTTTGAGCCCCCTTCCAGAAGGTTCCTCCCTCACCATCCCCCACCCCGAAGGCTCCGGAGGTCTTGGGAGCAAGAAGGGTGGAAGGGAAGGCATACAGGAAGAGATTCTCGCCAGGGAGTTGGGTTGTCTTTCTGTTTAACTACTCATATCTCCCACCAGATTGAGAGTGTGCTGGGGGTGGGGGAGCCGAACTTGGGTGTGACCTCAGTGGCTGGCTGGACTTGAGGGGCCAGAATGATGCTGAGACCGGCTTATGACCCACTCTCATCACTGCATCCAGAAGTCATATCAAATCCTGATGCTTCTCAGGTCTTCCCAGCAGGAATCCCAGATGCCAAGTGTTGCTTCAGGCAGGATTATACCTATAATCACATGGGTATCTTACATGCTTTGTGGTTTCTGATAACAGTGAAGATGGTTAGATACCTTTGGTTCATTCTTAAAGATCTGTAAGTGGATGAATTCTCTACCTTGGTCCTTCTGCTAACTTGCCAGCCTTCCCCACTGTGATCATTCAATTCTCTCTATTTTGTCCTAAGAGCACAGCATTTATCCATGCTTTTCTACCAGAAACAGAATCCCTTTACAGCGATTTCTCATGATAGGAGCACTGGCTTTTTGAAAAGTTGTGTGTACTTAAAGCCATATTTTAAATGCTTTAGATGAGCATACAATAAGAATGTCTTATTTAATCTTTATGATTAAAGCTTTTCTGGGCCTTCCCCCAGATATACCAGGCTTGGGAGAGGAAATTACATTTTAAATATCACTCACAGAATCCATCTTTCTTAAATCCCATGAAGTTTTATCAGGCAGGATCATCTGAGGCCTCGTATGGGCCTGAACCTTGCTGCTGGCCTTAAGTGCCCCTGTGGCGGCTGGGCAACTGGTCTCCTCCATGAGCTGGGCAGGGTCAAGGTCATGACCCTTGACTGACTGCTTCATTGCCTCAGTGAGGCTGTGGGCCTCTTCACCCGATGGAAAGATCATGGGCTTAAGAGATAGGAGTTCATCAAAGGAACCAATGAATCCTTTTCTAAACTGAAGAACACTTTCCTAAAATTAATAGCCTCTGAATATATTTATTGAGTTGAGTTTTTATTCAGTCACAGTTTGATTACCCAGAAATCATAGGCAATAGTTTCAAAATCTTAGAATTTTTCCCGAGAGGAATTTGTTCATTTTCTTTGCACTAAAAAATAGTTTTTTTTGTTTGTTTGTTTTTTTACTTCTGGATCAAACTTGTAAACTTCTCCCCCAGCATGTCTAAACCTTTTCTAGTTAGATGTGGTTGTCCAACACAGTATTTTCCTGAAATGCTAAATAAAAAACATATTTGAAGATTGACTCTTGGGGCTTAGGGTCTTATAGTACCTGTGTGTGTGTGTCTGTGTTTGTGTGTGTGTATCAGCTAGTTTAGGCTAAGTTATGGCGCAGTAACAAATAACCCCTGGTTTAAGTGACTACTACAACAGCATAAACTTGTTTCCAGCTCATGTTCACGTGCACCCTGGTTTGGCTGCAGCTACGCTCTGGGTCACTTCTTTCAGACAGAGGCTAAAGACATGTCCAGATCCCTCTCGGATGTTAATGCTGTGGCTTGGACGTGGCACATGTCATTGGCACTCACATTTTATAGGCTACACCAAAGGGAATGGTGTGGAGACTATGCTCTCACCACGGCAAAAGGCCAGGTGCATATATGTTCCTGGAGGGAGGGACAGAGAATATTCTGCCAATAATACAGTTTACTTTAGGGATTATTATTGTGAACATCACCTTGAGTCAAGACATGTCTACTTGACCTATCTGTAATATGCCAGGTGTTTCTTGAATTAAAGAGCACATAGCATCTTCTTACTTAATATTGGAGAAGATGTATGAAAAATACAGGATGTGCTGGTTTTATGCCATCAAGCTCAGAAATTGTGTTAGAGATTTTTAAAAACCAAATGCTCTATCAGCTTGTTTTCCTGTGGCGTGCTTTTTCTACTGAAACTGAAATGACAATCGCTCAGTCCCTTCCTTTAGTGAGGGCTGTAGTTGTTTGTATTTCCCTGCATCCAATTTTCCTTGAGAGTGAGGGTACTTTTCTGCTTAAATACAAAGATTAGACTGTGCTCAGTGGATGTCTCTTGGAATAATTAAATCATCCAAGTTTATTAAATCATTTCTCATAACTGCAGTTAAATGGGATCTTCCAAATTAATTTTCCCCATGTAATTTACTCTACCCACCCACAAATTCCCCCATCTCCCCTCTGTCCTCTTGTTTTTTGACTATGAATTCTAAAAAAATTCACTCTGGACACAGTCAGGACCATTGGCCCTTGAAATTCATCCTCCAGGTGAGGAACCTAATTTGGGAATTCTACTTCCAAAGCTAGCTACTGACTCAGGGCCAGGTTCCCTGTCAGGCTTCTCCACCATCTCCTCTTCTTTGGAAATGGCAAAAGGGTAGAGCTTGAATCCTGCATGGAGGAAGCAATCCTGCAGACTGGTTTGAAAAACACTGATTTTTTACAGCCTTCGAACTTATTCTGTGGATAGCCAATTTTTTGACTGACATGTCTTAAACTTACATTATATTGATGATGCCTGAGGAGTCCTTGAACATCCATAACTGGATGGCACATGGAATAATTAAATGATATGTATTTTCATGGCTGAGCTGGTGGCAGCCACTGGGTGAATCTTAGAAATCAAAGAAAGCTTATAGGGAGTTGCCCTGTTGCAGATGTGCTAGAAGGAGCCCTCTGATCCTTTCTAAGCTCTTCACCTTCGATTTTCGGGTGGATACGAGATACACCCACATATGCATGACTGTGGACCCTCTGCCACACATACACACACATTCATGTCATAAACATGCACATGTGCCTAATTCCATGCGTACCTGTGTGCACTCATGCATGCTGATGTGTACCCATGCATGCACACTTAGGAGCCAGACCCGTCTCTTAAAAAAAAAAAAAATTGAAGTATAGTAGATTTACAGTGTTGAAATAATTTCTGCTGTACAGCAAAGTGGTTCAGCTACACACATATATGCATTCCTTTTCTCATATTCTTTTTCATTATGATCGGTCCCAGGAGACTGGATATAATTCCCCATGCTATACAGTAGGGCCTCATTGTTCATCCATTCTAATGTAATAGTTTGCATCTACTAACCCCAGACTCCCAGTCCGTACCTCTCCCTCGCCTCCGCCCCCTTGGCAACCACACGCCTATTCTCTACATCTGTGATTCTGTTTCTGCATTGAAGATGAGTTCATTTGTGCCATATTTTAGATTCTAGACCCTTCTCTTTGCACTCAAGCCTGGGGCAGGTCCTCCTGTGCTCGCCCTCTTGGACTGAGCCCACTCCCTCGCATTCTCTCTGGGAAATTAGCAGCACACCATCTAATCAGTTTACCTCTGACTCGCCCACTTTGGCTTTGAGATGATGATAGAGTGCAGCTATTTAGCTGTCAAACGCTCTGACTATTGCCCAGATGGACAGCGCCTCAAACATCAGAGTGGTTTCTTGCTCCCGCGTGGGTGGGGGGGTAATGAGTCTCCCAGTTGCTTTTTTAAGTGCTTCATGCATCTGCCTTTAATTTTAATGCCTCTTGCCTGCTGACCTCGCTTCCCGGCAGCCAGCCTAAGTGTGATTCCCATAATTAACTTAGTGATAATTTAATCTCTCTGCTTTAAATTTGATTGTTTTTGAGGGACTGGGGTCTGGGGACAGGAGAAAGGGGAACTCTGTGCCTTGTATGACCTTTGTGTTCGTCTGGACTCTTTCTTTGGCAGCAGCAAGATCAGAGGGATATAGCTGGGTCGGGTGATGGGACACAGGGAGAGGGAGGCTCAGGGCATCATGGGTAGATTCGAGAAAGGATGCTAAAACAAAACTCTCTCTCCATTCCTTTTCTTGTAAGAGGTCATCTTTCTTTGTCCCCTTTTCTCCCCCGAAAATGTGCAAACATGTGAGCGAGAGTACACAATGCTTTCAGATGCTTTGATGGGGAGTAGCTTGAAAATGAAAAAATAATAAACTTCCTTAGTGGTCATGGCAACCATTCTCTTAAGCCAGAAGAAGGCAAGAAGCGGGAAACGGCACCATCGGGTGCTACCCTGCTACTTCCCATGTTCGCTCCCAGGCATCCCCGCAGCCTTTGCGCCCAAGTGTCTGTCCAGGTCTGTGTCAGGGGTTTCCCATGCTTCTAAACTGTTGAAACTGAGACTAGCAGATTGCCTGAAGAGGTGGAACTGACAGCTGGGAAATCTCAACTTTGTTGCTGGCTGCACTCCTGATTTTGGACAAATTGTTTATCTATACATATTTCACCTTTTGAGCAACTAGCATGCTAATATATGCACCCTCCATCTCTCATACGAATAAGCTGAGAATAAAAGGTCTTCACATCTGGAGAACATTTCTTGATTCAGTAGGAGAAACAAATAAAAATTAAGATAATGGTGAAGACCAAATGATTTTCTGTGCTTAGTAAACTTCTAAGGAGAGTCTTCAAACTCCATTTATGTAAACACCTATGTGAACCCAGGCAGAGTATTAGAGCAGAGGGTAGAAGGTCCCCAGGGAAAACCTTAGAGGCTCCAAATAGATGCACTAACCAGTCCTTGAGGGATTTACGTGTGTGTGTGTATATGTGTGTATGTGTGCGCATGCATGTACACGCTCAAGATCTCTTTGGGAGAACTTCAGGAAGCCACCCTTGCTTCCTCCTTAGATTGCTACTTGAGGTGCTGTAACAGGGTGCATACCGTGGGTGAAGGAAGGGGGTCACAGGGCAATACTCAGTTCTGAAAAGCTCAGGATTCTTCCTACCATCTCCTGCAGCCTGGAAACAAGGTCTTTGATTTATGAGCTAACTTTTAATTAAAAGAACAGCCAAAAAAAAATCTCATTTTGCCTCTCCAGGATAAATGGTTCACAGTCTGAACTAATTTTGTTTCTTCTCCTGGTGCTGCAGGGGCGTGTGAATATGTGTGTGTGTGTGTGCACGTGTGTGTTTGTGCGCATCATGTGTGTCATGGGATGTTGGCTGAGTGCTCTGCTTCAGACCTCTCCCTAAAGATTCTTTGCTTCTGCAGCTGACCCTGCCTCTACCCTCTGGGTCCTGGTGTGTAGCCCTAATGCTAGCTTCTTGCTCTGTATCACAGTTTCTCCCTGCAGTTTTTTTCCTGACATCTTTACATGAAGAGATGCTGCTGTCAGTTTCTTTCTGACTTTCTTGTAGAACTTTCCTTTCTTCAGCCACAGTGATATCTCTGCTGTCTCTGGTGGAAGAGATTTTATTTTGGTGGTCACCCCAAATTCTCAACATGTTTTGATTTATTTCTCTGACAGCCCCTTATTACCTCCCATTGGCACTTCCCAGTATGGAGTTTATCAGACCCATAGCCCTTCTTCTCTGGGAGTTGATCTTCCCTAATATGACTGAAACTGACATGCAACTCACCCCTGGCGGGTTGGGATATAAACTTGGCCTTTCTTATATGATAACTTTTATTCTCTATCACTATCCATCACCTTTAGCAATGTGATGGGGACCGCTCTTTTCTGTCAGTCCTACCTTCTAGAAGTACCAATGTTTATTTGGTAGTTAGAGGTGGATTTCTTTCTATGAGAGATGTATCAAGTCCACTCTGTTAGAATTCTCATTCCTCCCTTCATCAGGAAGGACTGTGGAGCCCCATCCATTGACTGCAGAAGCAGGAGCCAGGGGTCCTCGTCTCAGACAAAGAACCTGCCCCCCTCCACTGCCCTCCTGGGACTTTGGGGCAGTGTTGGAGGAGCTGGTGTGGCTTCTTTGCTCTGGAGGGAGAATCTGTCCATGACACACACTGAGAAACCTCAGGAGAACTGACCAGCTAGAGTCCCTAGTTAAGATTAGCCAAAAAACCAACTGTGAGGCCACAGAGAGGTGGCCTGGGCCAGCGGCAGAAATTTGGGTTTGCACTCGATGATGAATTCTCAGCCTTCCCTGCTGCTGATTCATTTCAAGGAGCAAGGGACAGGCATCACCAACCTAGCCCTTGCAGGGCTTTGGTCTTATTTGCAGTAAACAGCAGAGGGAATGAGCTCTAGGCCTCCCCCACCTTCTGCTGCTGCTCCATTTATAAACACTCTATCACAGCATGTCTTGGTATAAGCAGGCGTGGGGCTTCACAGGGACATGAGCCACCAGCTCATGGTTAGGATATTTGTTACTACTCACTGCTTATCACAGCGAAGAATGTTGGTGTATATATGTACTCACCTTAAAGTGCCAGCTCACAGTACCTGGGCTCTGCGGGCTGAGGGAGAGCAGGGTGGTAGTAGTCCAGGCCTCACCCAACGTCCCATCTCTTCCCATGCCCTGGCCATCACCTGCACCTGCTCCTCCTGGGTGAGCCAAGGGAGGGACCCCTGGGCACTCCACCTACCTGATATCACCAGCAGTGACGTCCACTTTCCAACTTGCCAGAGTGATGTTTCCCAGAGTACTCTGAGGCCCTGAGGCTGTTCTGTAAGATGAGATCATTGGTTCTAAATTTGTCTTTGCTGACAGCCCAGAACCAGATTCCAGGGCCCCTGGCAGGCTCGGGAGGTAGTCTGCTTTGTGACTCCCACGTGTGCCCCGGCTCCTGCCACTGCCACTGTCCCACAAGAGGGGCTTCCTTCTCCTCTGACAGTTCTCACTTCTGTCTTCAGCTTCGCTGGGTTCCCTGTTCTGAAGATTAGCTTTTGTGCCTACAACCTCAACTTAGGAAAGAGCCAGCATAAAAACCAGCTTAGAGAGTGCACCCAGACTCAGGAAAAAGGCCAGCTTCTTCTGGGCTTGTGCTTGCCTGTGGACAGTTGTCCTGCATCACAGGCACTGGTGCTGATGTTTTTCGAGTCCACCTCCGGGTGCCGGAGCATCCTCACCTTCCCCGTGTCTGCAGTCCATCATGTGACAAATTAGCTTGGAACCTGAAGGGTCCTAGGAACAAGTCTTGGGAGTGTCTTTAAGGAAGCAGGGCTGTTTGAAACTGGAAAAGAGGACAGACTGCTCTTTTGGTGAGGACCTGGGCCAGAGCGCCACAGAAGTAACAGGTGAGGCAGGTGAGCTTCTCTGCTGGGTGGACTCAGCCAGCAGTGCCTTTGGAAGAATCAAGCCCTCGGGGAATGTGGGGAGGCAGTAGCAGACCCCTCGCCAGGGACCAGCAGTGTGGTGTGCAGTCTCCTATCACTGCTGTGACAGATTATGAAACTTACTTAAATCAGCACAAACTTACTGTCTTATAATTCTGTAGGTCAGATGCTCACTCGGCTGAAACCCAGGTGCCAGCAAAGCTTTACTCCTTCCTGGTAGCTCACACAGTAAAGAGTCCACCTACAGTGCAGGAGACCTGGGTTCAATTCCTGGGTCAGGAAGATCCCCTGGAGGAGGGAATGGCAACCCACTCCAGTACTCTTGCCTGGAAAACCCCGTGGACAGAGGAGCCTAGTAGGCTACAGTCCATGGGGTCACAAAGAGACACAACTGAGAGGCTAACACGTTCACAAAAGTTCTAGGGGGGAATCTGTTGCCTCATCTTTTCCAGCTTCCAGTGGTTTGCCCACTTTCCTTGGCTCATGGCCCCCTCCCACCATGCTCAAAACCAGCAGCGCGGCATCTCTCTGCCCCTTCCTTGAGTGCATCTCCTACTAACCACAGCTAGAGGAGGGTTTCTATTCTTAAGGAGTTCTGGGATTGGATTGGGCCCACCTGGATAATCCAGGATAAGCTCTCTAGGTCCTTAACTTTGTGTGTTAGTCACTCAGTCTGACTCTTTGTGACCCTGTGGAATGTAGCCCACCAGGCTCTTCTGTGCATGGGATTCTCCAGGCAAGATTACTGGAGTGGGTTGCCATTTCCTCTTCCAGGGGATCTTCCTGACCCAAGGATTGGACCCACATCTCCTGCATTGCAGGCAGATTCTTTACCACTCAGCCACCAGGGAACCTGCCAAATCCCTTTTTCCATGTGAAGTAACATAGTCTCTAATTCTGGAGGTTAAGATGTGGACATCTTTCTGGAGGAGCAGTGATTCTGTCGGAGAAGGCAATGGCACCCCACTCCAGTACTCTTGCCTGGAAAATCCCATGGATGGAGGAGCCTGGTAGGCTGCAGTCCATGGGGTCGTTAAGAGTCGGACACGAATGAGTGACTTCACTTTCACTTTTCACTTTCATGCATTGGAGAAGGAAATGGCAACCCACTCCAGTGTTCTTGCCTGGAGAATCCCAGGGACGGGGGCGCCCGGTGGGCTGCCGTCTATGGGATCGCACGGAGTCGGACACGACTGAAGCGACTTAGCAGCAGCAGTGATTCTGTCTACCGCAGAGATGGCTCTGATACAGCTGCAAGGTTGTTGGGGAAGAGTGTGAGGGTGGAAGTTTGGGGAGGCATTTTGGGACCAGATAGGACCCATGGGAGACCCACCCCTAGAGGGTAGGTTGGGAAGGGATGGGAGAGAGGGCTCAAGAGGGTGGGGATATATGTGCACTTATGGTTGATCAATGTTGTTATATGGCAGAAACCAACACAACAGTGTAAAGCAATTATCCTCCAATTAAAAAAAGAGAGAGCGAGAGAAGTGTTTAAAAAGACTGGAAATCCCACTTTGGCATAGTTCCCAAGCAGAGCACTTCAGCTCCTCCCATCCCAGCCAGACGGCGTGAGGATGGTCTCCCGTGTTTCTGAACTCAGGAAGCTCCACTGGTCAAGACAGCTTTCCTTCTTGGACATTGGAACGAAAGGGGCCTTTCATGAACTTAATCAGTTTCAATGACTTTATTTGGAGTTTCATTATCTGTAAGTTTGCTTTCCCTTGGTTTCAGAAGAGCTTTTTCTGAAGGGAAGAAAGGCTTTTGGAAAGCTCCTCTTTGTCTTGATTTTGCAAGGCAAAGTAGGTTTTCTTTCCTCCACTACATGCAACAGCTACCAAAGCCCAGTGGGAGGAACTGGAAGGAAGCCTGTCGCACGAGGGTCGGTTGCGACAGCTGTGAACAGTGTCCCCTCCCCGAGGGAGTCACTGCTGACCTTGGTGATTTGCTGCCTGGGAACCGTGATTGGCCAGGCTCCTGTCTGTGTGTCTAGTTCTGTTTCCTTCCTGAAATTTCCCAGCACCATGGCCAGCTTCTCCTGAGGTTTACTGTTGAGCTAGATGCGATTTTAGGCATTGTGAGATGACCAAACAAGAGGGAAAAAAAAGGGGCCCGTTATGGCCTTGGTGACTTGAGGTGGGCAGAGTGAGTGAGAAAGGGCCAATGGGTTTGTTAGACCAGACTGAAGTCCGTCTTCAAGCTCAGGTGTATGAAATAGAACTTTCAGCCCCGGGGTGAATTGTCAGCGAGAGCTGGTTCTGCTTCTAAAAAGGTGGAAAAAACGACTGGGACTTCGGTCAGGGCTGTGGAGGAAAGAGAGAAGCCAGAGGTGAGGAAAAAATGAGCAGCTACTGTGTGCTGTGTCCTTTGCGGCTCAGACCTTACAGTGAACACCTACGGCCCTGGCAGCAGCCCTGCATGGTGAGGATTTTTGCTGCAATTTTGCCCTTGAAGAGATTTGTATCCAGAAAGGTAGAATGCTAGCTGGCATATAGACTCCAAAATCTATGCCTTTATAATCCATTGTGCAATCTCCACCTTTTATGAATATAAATGACTTTTTTGTTCCTTTTGCCTATGTGCATTTTATTTTATTTTTTATTTAAGATTTTTTTTGGATGGAATCATTTTTTAAAAGTCTTTAATTGAATTTGTTACAATAGTGCTTCTGTTTTATGATTTGTTTTTTTGGCCTCGAGGTATGTGGGATCTTGGCTCCCTGACCAGGGACTGAACCTGCTCTTGTGCATTGGAAGGCAAAGTATTAACCACTGGAAGACCAGGGAAGTCCCCCTCAGTGCATTTTCCAACTCAGTTTTGCTTCCCCGTCAAATATCCAGTTTTGTATAGGGATGTGTTGTTGTTGCTATTTAGTCACTAAATTGTATCCGACTCTTTGTGACCCCATGGACTGTAGCCCACTCGGCTCCTCTGTCCATGGAATTTTCCAGGCAAGAATACTGGAGAGGGTTGCCATTTCTTTCCCAGGGGTTCTTCCCGACCCAGGAATTGAACCCAGGTCTTCCACATTGCAGGCAGATTCCTTATTGTCTGAGCTACCAGGGAAGCCCAAGTATACTGGAGTGGGTAGCCTATCCCTTCTCCAGCGGATCTTCCCAGCCCAGGGATCTAACCCTTACTTCCTGCATTGCAGGTGGATTCGTTACCATTGAGCCCCCAGGGAAACCCGGGTAGAGATGAGGCTGGGCATATGGGGAGTCTGAGGCTCCAGAAGGAAGCACTTGAGACTAATGTTTTTGGGTGGCTCTGCATGCTGGAAGCTTCTAGGCATATCAGGGCCTGCGTTCTGAGCCTGGTGGAGACTGGGCCTTTTCCTTCACTGCTGGTAGCAATCCCTGGACTCTCACTACAGTCTTCTCTATTGCAGGATTGCTCTCAGCTGGGCTTGTGAAAATGAACATCTGATGTGTTCTATAATTCTTTGTCTCTTCATATATGTGTGCAACAGTATGTACATAAATATAGTTATGTGTGTGGGGATGGGGTGGGGTTGTTCTTGGAAAAGCTGAAGAAGACCTGTTTGCCATTTTGATGACTTATTCTAAAGCTTGGCCCTGCCTTTCTTCTCATCTCTTTCTGCTTCTCCACATCGTGCGGGAAGAAGGAAAGAAGTACTGGGACAGCAGGCATAGAAAGGGACCCTGGAACCCTGTGTGGGCCTGTGACTGTCTCTCCTACTTTCTGACCACGAGTCGAGACTTCCCCATCTGACCTCAGTCTTTGGGTTCCCAAGATGAGGATTTTTTTTTCCCTTTGCAGTTCATGGGGATTGAGTGTGTGGACTAACACTGTTAGGAAGTTGGGTTTGAGTAGAATATGTGTGGTGTATGTGTAAACACTCATCTACAAAATGACCAATGGGGGCAGTTTCTAAATAGAGTTTGTAAAATATGAATTCTAAGTTTTCAACAGTACCCAATGTGTGTGCATCAGTCATCTACAGTTGGGCAGTTGGAATGGAAAGGTTCTCCTGACTCTGAGACATCCCTGGTGGTCCAGTGGTTAAGACTCTGCGCTTCCGCTACAGGAGGCATGGGTTTGATCCCTGGTAGGGGAATTAAGATCCTGCATGCTGTGTGATGTAGCAAAAAATTAAAACTTAAGTTGTTTAAAAAAAGTTTTTCCTCGGCTTGCCTGGTTGTCCAGTGGTTAAGACTCTGCACTTCCATAGCAGGGGAGTGGGTTTTGATCCCTGGTAGGTGAAGTGACTTCGCAGCAGCAGCACCAGGGGAACTAAGGCGTCCCTTGTGGCTCAGATGGTAAAGAATCCACCTGCAATGCAGAAAACGCAGGTTCAATCCCTGGGTCAGGAAGATCCCCTGGAGAAGGGAAAGGCAACCCACTCCAGTATTCTTGCTTGGAGAATTCCATGGACAGAGGAGTCTGGTGGGCTATACAGTCTATGGGGTCACAAAGAGCTGGACACGACTGAGTGGCTAACACACTTACAGGAGAACTAAAATCCCACATCCTGTGTGACATGGCAAAAAGAAAAAAAAAAAATAAAGTTGTTTAGAAAAAGAGAGATTTCCCTGGGCTTCCCTGGTGGCTCAATGGTAAAGAACCCACCTGCCAATGCAGAAGACGAGGGTCCAGTCCCTGATCCGGGCAGATCCCACGTGCAGCGGAGCAGCTCAACCACGAGCATCGAGCCTGTGTTCTGGGCCTGGGAAGCGCAACTGCTGAGCCCACGCGCCACGGCTCCTGAAGCCTGAGCGCCCTAGAGCCTGTGCTCCGCAACAAGAGAAGCCACCGCAAAGAGAGGCCTGTGCACCACAGCTAAGAGTAGCCCCTGCTCGCTCTAGCTAGAGGAAGCCCGCAGCAATGAAGACCAAGCACAGCCAAAAATAAATAAAAAATAAAGATTTCCCTAACTCTGTCATAATTACTTCAAACTTATCTAAGCCCAGCTGATACCAGACTACAGAATTTTATGCCAGTTTTCCTAGAGAATTAAGAAGGAGGGGCTCTTCCAACTCGGTCATGCCAGGATTGACAGGGAACACACCCAGGTATATACCCAGGGAAGCAGCCGATGAGGCAGTTGGAGGCTGGGTATGTATGATTGTGTGAGAGCCGTGTGTAATTACCTCTGATGGTGTTAGAGAGGACAGGTGTTTCATTAAGTTTGAGAGATTTGGAACATTGCAGCTATGCCGTGGTGGGATGCTGGCATTCCAAAATGAGCTAGCAAGGATCCTGCTGCCAAGAAGCTGCGTTTCTCAGCAGCACTGCCATCCACGCGTGGCACGTGTTACCACTTGGAGACCACTGCCCTAGACGATGAGCTTATTTAAAATATTAGAATGCCTCGGAAACAAGGTCCTTCCACGCCACCTACGGGAGCGCTCTCTTCGGCCATCGTGGGAGTAGACGGAAAGACTGGTCCCCGGTTCACCGCTTTGACACGTTGTGATCGTGGGCAGTAACCTTGGCCTCCCTGTGTGTTCATTTCCCCACGGTCTACTGCAAGCCAGAAAACGTGCTTGTGAAGCAGACCTTTGAGGAAGCCCTTGATGAGAGCAGCCTGGGAGTGGACCAGTTTTCAGAGCCTAGGATTGGTGGGCCAAGTTGGCCAAAGCGGGTGGTAATGAGGCCAAGGTCTTTCACATGCCCGTCCCCACCCCCTGGGGGGACAGCAAACAATTCTGGCTGGTGGCCTAAGGCAGAACCCTGAGCTCTTGCCTAATGGGTCACCTTGACCACAAAAGAGTGTGACTGTTGCAGCTCTGGAAGGAGAATACAGGCCCCACGCCATCCCCACCAGGGGCGGTGAGCCTCACACCTCTTTTGGCCCCAGACCAGCCACTCTGCAAAGCTCGGGGGAGACTCCAGGGCAGGTGGACGGGAGTTCCTTCTCTTATTTGATTACTTGATAAGTGAGGAGACAGGCAAGCTGGTAGGAAGATCAGAGCCTATGGGACCTCAACCCCTTCCCCACCAGGAATTTCTCGGGCTGTCTTGCAGCTTTCCCATGTGTGAAACAAGTGGTGGGCAATATTACCTGATGGAGCTGTTTAGGGAGTTGCTAATGACTATGACGGCCAGTTAAGGTTGGAGGGGGACAGTGCGAGTTTCTCTAACAGGCTACAACACATTCCAGACAGGGGATAACCCTCCGGCCCCCAGGGTACTTTTATTTGTGAGTCGATGGGTGCATTCACGACCATACTCATTTAGGCTTCTTGAGAGTTGGCTTGGCAATCCGACTTTATGAAAAGAGCACAGAGGAGGAACTTAGAAACCATTTACAAAACTTCTAAAGAAGGGAAATGGAGGGGTTGGGGAAAAGAAAAGATGGAAGAGATGGAAGTGGGGTGAATGCCCCACATGAGGCGGTTGTGCCTAGAGATAATTGCTGCTCACATCCTGCTGCCACCTTGAGGGCCTGAGTGATCCACCTTATGCCTGTCAGTTAGTGGGGCTGAACCCAGTGGGGCTCATTATGGTCGGGGGTATTTATCTGGGACTTGTTTGGCCAACATTTAGTGCATGGTTGCTAAGCATGGGCACTACTCTGGATGATGTAATTTATTAATTAATTTATTCAGTCCTCAGGATTGCCCTGAAAAGTAGTTGCTGTTGCTTCATCACTAAGTCATGTCCAACTCTTTTATGACCCCATGGACTGTAGCCCACCAGGCTCCTCTGTCCATGGGATTTCCCAGGCAAGAGCACTGGAGCAAGTTGCCATTTCCTTCTTCAGGGGATCTTTCTGACCTAGGGATCGAACCTGCATCTCCTGCATTGGCAGGTGGATTCTTCACTGTCTGAGCCTCCAGGGAAGCCCTGCAAAGTAGACATGCTTGCTATTGTCAAGGACGCTTGAGGAAACAGGCCCAAAGAGGTTCAGAGGCTAACCCAAGATTACATGATTAAAGCCGTGGAGGCGGGATCTCAGGGCAGGGTGCTCAGAGCCCACGCTTGTGCTCACTGTGCTTTGCTGGTCTTGGGCTGAGCACATCATCCATGATGCCCGCAGCCTCCCAGATGTATCAGATGGTACCCTCGGCTTTGTATTTCTCCCATGGACTCAAATAGGCTCTCTCTCTTCATCCTCCTTGCCCTGAGATCTTTGGTAGCCAAGCTATGATGTGTAAATCCTCCCTGCCTGTCTGGTTGGTGGTTTCAATCTTCCCATGTCCCCAGGGAACAAGCTGGGGCAAGTGGCTCTCCCACTCGCTGACCTCCTGATGGTTCCCAAGTTGGGACCCAGCCCCCATCCATGTGGGTACTGGGGAGAGTAGGCTGTTGTTGCTCGAGTGCTTTCTGCTCCCTTTGAAGGGACGCTCTCCTGCTCTAAGTGGGCATCTCTCCTTCCCGAGCCTCCTCCTCCTTTTCCAAAAATGTGCATTTCAGAAGAAGCAGATGGGCTCACGGGTGCTCTCCTAGCCCCTCTCCTCCAGCTCCACGGGGAGTTGCCTCCTCTTGGTCTTTCTGCTTTCTTTCCTTCCCTCAAACCTTCTGTCCGTGTCCCTTCCAACTCACTGAGAGTGCTTTGCTCATTTGGGTTCGTTGGCCGGAGCTGACACCTCTGGTGCCCACGGTCCTGGTACTGCAGCACACGAGAGAGGAAGAAGAGCTCTTTCTGTGAGTGAGACAATTCCTTGTCCTCGGGTTCAGTAGCGACAAGTCCAGGGAAATCCTAGATGCTGTTCCTGTTGGACTGCGTTTTGTCACTTAGAAAACATTGTCATTATTTGGGTGGGGAAGAGGCCCTTAGGTGACTCTGTTGCAGCCCAGGGCCCAAGATCCCCCTTCCGTAGACTTATTACAAGCTTCTAGAGCAAAGATTTTTCAAGCTTTTTGGAGAACTTTTTCTTCAAAGAAAACCTTATGAGGAAAGTGAAAGTGTTAGTTGCTAAGTGATGTCTGATTCTTTGCGATCCCATGGACTGTAGCCCACCAGGCTCCTCTGTCCATGGAATTATCCAGGCAAGAATACTGGAGTGGATAGCCATTCCCTTCTCCAGGGGATCTTCCCAATTCAGGGACTGAACCTGGGTTTCCTAAATTGCAGACAGATTCTTTACCATCTGAACCACCAAGACGCCAAGCCCCCAAGACCCTCTGAGACACTTTCACACTATGAGGAAGTCAAATATAAACTATAAAATTCAGTCTAGGTTGGTGTTGGTGGGATAGGTGAGGGGAAGAGGGACATGGTTTCAGAGCTTCCCTTTCTGTCTTCCCAATGGCCCCCAAGACTCCTAGGACACCTCATGGATTGTAGGAAGCATTATGGAGCAGGGTGCCCCAGCCTACACTGTTGCCCTGTGGGTGGTCTAGACTGAGAGATGAACTCATCCTGACGTCTGGGCTGTGTCCATGTCCCCTGGGGGGAGCGCTGGGGAATGAAGGAGGTAGCTGTGCAAGGGGATGGAAAAAGGGGAAAGGCCTTCCGCTGACCGACTGTCGCACCATCACAGACGCCACCTGGGTTCCCCAGGGCTGCGTCAGGTTCTGAGTGCTGCTCTTTCAGGGAAGCCAGCCCTGGAGAAATGCCTTGAGTGTGACTGCGCATCTGCTCCTCAGCTGAATATCTCAGGGCTATGAGGACAGTGGCTGTTGGCCAGGCCATCTTTGTCTTGAGGACGAGATATTTCCATTTGAGAAACATCCTTGAAGACAGGTGTGGACCCACGTGCTAGGTCAGAAATGATGTTTCCTGAGCTTGTGCAACAGAGTATCTGAGCTACTAGTGTTATTTTAACCTTGCTGAGAGAGTGAGGCTAACTCAGGCTCAATTTCTTTTTGCTAACCAGTGACGGTTGCGTTGGGCTTCCCTGGTGGCTCAGCACTAAAGAATCCACCTACAATGCAGGAGACTGCCAGCAGTGCAGGAGACATGGGTTTAATCCCTGAGTCTGGAAGATCCTCTAAGAAGGAGGTGGCAACCCACTCCAGTATTGCCTGGGAAATCCCATGAACAGAGGAACCTGGTGGGCTAGGTCTAGGGGATCACACGAGTTGGACATGACTTAGCGACCAAACCACCACCAGCAGGGTTGTGTTGGCAAATGTCACCTGCTCCACTGCCATCACCAGATATAATACCTAGGGACCCCCTCTAACATTTGAGTCTCCTGTTACAATTGACAAAGCTCTTTGTATGTTACTGCCTTTAAGGGGCACACACCCCCGTGAAGTAGGGGCCGCCATTCCTGACTCTCATCCTGCAGATAAGGAATCAGCTTAGAGAGGTCACCTGGCTCAAGCGAGGTCACAAAGCCACTTAGGAGCAGGGTGGGGACTCAAGCATCCCATCTCTGATTGCGTGTTCAATGCCATCCTCACTCTTCCGTAGGTGTCTTTAGCACACATCTGGGGGCTCAGGTCAGAAGAGGGGCGAGATGTAGAAAGGTGAGAATGAAGGCATTCTAACAGGTTCTCTGCAGTCCCCTCCAACTCTCCCCTCATATTCCTGCCTGCCTCTCCCACCCTCCTAGGTGAGACAGAGCTGGGCTCTTCCCCAGCACATCCCCATTGTTATTTTCCACATCTCACACCACGTGTATTGCTATTTTTATCCTGTACTAGAAACTACTGATGGGGGAGAAATGTTAATTGGTATTATTACAGCAAACTGTGTCCTAGTAACATTGCAATTCAGAGGTAAGCACTCCATTCCCCTCCCCTGCCTTTTTGGAGAAGATAGGGATTTTATTCATTTGGCTGACGGCCAGCTTGGGTTTCTGTAGCTGCTGCCGAGCCTGTGGGGAGATGGATTCCGGACTCTGCCGTCCATTGGCCAGACTGCTGGGCCTCCACTGTATGCTTGGTTTCTGAGGGAAGGACGTGGGGGTGGGTGGAGTTGTGATGAATTTGGTTCGGTTTCATTCTCCTGAAACTAGACTGGAGGAATAGTCTGTCTGCTCAGGAAGCGCTCATGGGGTGCGGCTTGCAGGGTCTTTGTGCAAGAAGCTGGGGCATTTGTATTCACGGTCCAGCTGAAAGTAAGAGATAGCAATCCTCACAGTTGTGTCCTCCTAAGCCAGAGAAAAGTAGGGACAGATTAGAAAAGAACAGCAATGAAGTCAGACAAGTTTTGCTTAACTTCCAGAAGAGAGAAAAGAAAGGGGATTTGAAAAACAGTCTGTCCACTGGCTGCCAGGGTTCAGATCCTGACAGTGTTCCTTGCCAGCCATGTGACCTCAAACATGCCTCTCCTCCTCTCTGGCCTCAGTTTCCTCATCTGTAAAAGGGGGCTAGTAAAATCTGCCTCTCTGGGCTGCTGTGAGGATTAAAGCACGTGGCACAAAGCGCAGAGTAAGGACTGGGAAAAGTGGAGCTTTCATGGTAAATTATTTCTCGGAGGGTCCTGAGACTCCTGAGGGCTAAAAGTGCGGAGGCAGTGGGAGATGGAAAACCCAGATACCAGCTAATAGTGTGCCCTGATCGCGCGAACCCAACCCACACTGATAATATCTTCCACATCCTCTTGGTCCTCCATTCTGTACTGAGAGAAGAATCCTCAGTTTGATTTCATGGCACCCTAACACTTATTTTTATAGTGCTTGTTGCTTTCTGAACTTATTGTAGCAATAGATATGGGCTTCCCTGGTGGCTCAGATGGTAAAGAATCTGCCGGCAATGCAGGATACCCGGGTTCGATCCCTGGGTCAAGAAGATCCCCTGGAGAAGGGCATCACTACCCACTCCAGTATTCTTGCCTGGAGAATTCCATGGACACAGGAGCCTGGCGGGCTACAGTCCATGGGATCACACACAGTTGGATATGACTGAGTGACTAACACACACATAGCAATATGTATTACTTGTGGAAAATGTTCAAAAAGAATATATGAGAAAGTGAAAAATCACCTGAAATCCTACCATCTTCAGAAAATGACAACTGACACAGCGTGAATGTTTGTGGGTTTTGTTTTTTTTTTTCTTAAAAACGTACCTTAAATATATGCATGTTATTGCTGCTGCTGTTTAGTCACCAAGTTGTGTCCAACTCTTTTCAGCCCCATGGGGAGCCTGCCTGGTTCCTGTTTATGGGGTTTTCCAGGTGAGAATACTGGAGTGGGTTGTCATTTCCTCCTCCAGGGAACTTTCTGACTCATGGATCAAACCCATGGCTCCTGCTTGACAGGCAGATTCTGTACCACTGAGCCACCTGGGAAGCCCAAATATATGCATAGATGATCTAAAAACCTTTCATCTAAAGATGGGAATCTTTCTTCAGCTCAGGGTGAAATTTTCTTCTGTTATTTCTCATGAATGTTTCACTTCTGTTTGCTTGGCTTTTCTTCCTGGAAATCTCATTTTATTTATCTTAAACATGTGCTGTCCCACAGACATAGAATTCAAGCCACATGGGCAATTTAAAATTTTCCAGTAGCCACATTAAAACTAGAAGTAAAATTTTAGTATTTATCCAAATATAGCCAAAATATTATTGTTTTAAAATATAATCTAAGAAGCATAACTGATTCACTTTGCTGTACACCTGAAACTAACACAACATTGTAAATCAACTATACTCCAATAGCAATTTAAAATTAAAATGTAAAATATAAATATACATGTAATTGAGATAATGTAACATCTATAATATCTACATATTTTTATATTGTGCCCACTTTTCATTGTGAACATATTCCCATGTGGTTAAATATCCTTCTAACATGATTTTTAATGACAGACTAATATTTTATAAGGCAACCTTTGCTCTTCTGTATCTTTAGGCTTTCTAGCTTCCTTTCTAATGCATTTATTTCCTATTTCCTTTTTATCTGTTCATTTTTGCTCTATGGCTTGAATTTTCTCTGCCTTCCTTCCCTCTGGTGATCTGGCAAATATTCACCTTATTTGAACTTAATAGAGATCATCCTTAAGTTTTTAAAAGCAGATTTAAATTCATAAGCATCAAAGTTAAGGATTAAACGCTATGGTTTTGTGTCCTTTCCCTCCTCCAACTTTCCAGTTTTCCTTAATATGACATAAGTTTTGAAGCTCATACTAATATTTTTACATTATGATCATTTCAGTATTCATTCATCCATTTCAAACATTGTGTTTTTGCATTTCCACTATTTTGAATAGCTATTCATTGCTCAAGGGTCTGTCAACCTACAAATTTCTCACCTATGGATTCTTAATTTTAATTTGTCTTTTGGTAGATCAGCATTTGCCTTTAAGACATTCTTTTTTTTCCATGAAGGGAATACTGTAATGTGATTTTTAAGCCCTTGAATGTTTGAGAATGTCATTCTCTTGACCTTACATGTAAATGGCTACTTGGTTTAGTATTTTTCTTTCCTCAAAGTTGTTGAAATTAGTCCATTGTCTCTGAGCACTGAATACAGGAGAGAAGCCCAAGGCCAATTGGATTTTAGTTCTTTTGTATGTTTTTTTCCTTTTACTTGTCTGAAGATTTATAGAATGTTCTCTAGATACCAAGGAAGTGTTTCACGATGTGTATACTTGTTGATTTAATTTCTTTTGCACTATATTTCAATATGCTCTTTCAATCTGTAGCCTCAAATGTGTAGCTCAGAAAAGATGATGATTTTATATATAAATATTGGCAGGGTGACGTATTGCTAGCGTGTGTGTAAGTGTTATCCTCAGAGGGGGAAGGGAATAGAGAAGGGGCCAGGTGTGGGCTCACTTGTTTGTACAGATGTGAATTTGAAAATTAGGCACATTTGCAAGTTCAGTTCAGTTCAATCGCTCAGTCGTGTCCGACTGTGACCCCACGAATCGCAGCACGCCAGGCCTCCCTGTCCATCACCAACTCCCTGAATTCACTCAAACTCATGTCCATCGAGTCGGTGATGCCATCCAGCCATCTCATCCTCTGTCATCTCCTTCTCTTCCTCCCCCGAATCCCTCCCAGCATCAGAGTCTTTTCCAGTGAGTCAACTCTTCACATGAGGTGGCCAAAGTTGGACTCATTTGCAAGTTAGTCAACTCCAATTATCTGTACTTCTGGAAGGGAGATGTAATATGCATAATTGAAACCCGCAGATGATTGAAAGATGATTTCCACTTTGTTCTGGGATTGTTGTTGTTTAGTCGCTTCAGTCTTGTCTGAATCTTTTGCGACCCCATGGACTATAGCCCGCCAGGCTCCTCTGTCCCTGGGGTTCTCTAGGCAAGAATCCTGGAGTAGATTGCCATTTCCTCCTCTAGTTCCTGACCCAGGGCCCTAAACCGAGCCTCCTGCATTGGCAGGCAGGTTGTTTTTACTGCTGAGCCACCAGGGATAGTTTGCATTAAATGCAGAGAAGTCTCCCATGTCACATCAGGCTCCTCACCCCTCACGACTACCGCTTGATTTATCACCAGCCCAAGTCAGTGCTTACTTGGGCTGGCGATAAAACAAACCCAGATTCTCCAACATGCTAACCATTGGCTGATTTTATGTATAAATATATGTGTATATATATATACATAATGGAGGAGGGCATGACAACCCACTCCAGTATTCTTGCCTGGAGAATTCCCAAGGACGGAGGAGCCTAGCGAGCTGCAGTCCATAGGGTTGCGCTGACTGACTAAGCACAGCACTTGTGTGTATATATATATATATATATGTTAGGTCCCCTGGTTTTGTCATCCAGGTTTCATTTTTTTTTTCCTCGCTATCATCCAAGTTCTGGGAAGGCTTTTCAAGTGTATCTTTACTTCTTAAACTTGATTTTTTGCAGTATGCTTTCTGCTGCTTTCAGTGAGGTTTTAGCTCGGGCCACTCATCTAAACGTGCCTGACGAGCTCTTCCTTCTAGATCAGATGTGAGAGACAGAGGACAGCTGCAGTATAGATCTGTTCCCACCCATCCCCTGCCTGTTGTCCACTGGAGCCAAGCTGAGCAGTTGCGAAAGCTGAGTGATTGCCAAAGACATCATGTGGCCCTCAAAACTGCTAATGTTTACTCTCTGGTCTTTTAAAGGATAAGTTTGCTGACCTCTGCTCTAGATACTGTTTACTTTGATTTTTTTCAGACCAAAGTCCTCTTGAATCTTCCTGCAAATCGAATAAGAAAATTTCCCAAGCATTCTCTTTTTTTTCCCTCCTAATTCTTTATTTTTTAAAATTTATTTATTTTAATTGGAGGCTAATTACTTTACAATATAGTATTGGTTCTTTCTCTCTTTTCCTTCATGGTAAACCTCTCTCATAGGAAGATATTTGTCAGCCATCTTTTTTACTTTTTGGATGTCCTTATGTTAAGTTTTTCTGTTTGTCCAGACTTACTAAGGGAGGTGTGGTGGGTTCACAAAAGAGCAATGTGGACTTTGTTCTGAAATGTTTAGATTTCCAGTACCTCTCTCTGCCTTCCTCAGTCTCTCTCTGTGTTTGTACTTCACTGAAAAGCCGAATTCACCCTCTCAGGGAGTGATATGTGCGATTAGCAGAGGTTAGGATTCATTCTTCCCATTTTACACAGTAAAGGAAGAACAGAGAGAAACTGCAGGGCAGGGAGGCTGTGACGGTATACACACAGTTTTGACTTGAAACACTGCTTTCCTGCTTTGAAGACCCCAGTCCACTTCTCAGCTGGAAACCCACCTCCAAGCGTGTTGACTTGACTTGGTTCCACCTTAGTGAAACCTTACCCGGGACCCTTTGACACCTGAAGCCCTTGAAGTCTACAGTGCTGTCATGCCAGGGGTGGACTCAATGGAGCCCCAGGAGGGAGGGGTAGCCATGCAGCTATTCTTAAAAATACTTGGAGAATTTATGATTTGAATTTTTTTTATGTTGTACATGTATTGTATGTAGTCATAAGTATTCTTGCCATTGGTTGCCAACTTGTAATTTCCATACCTGGACTTTTGGAAGCAGAAGATGTGAATGTTTACCTGCAACAAAGCTGGGTATATTTGCTAACTTAACATAAAGTATTGTTTGAGAGTGGTACTCCTTCACCATGCATGTCCTCACAGGCTGGCAGGGTGACGTATTGCTAGCGTGTGTGTAAGTGTTATCCTCAGAGGGGGAAGGGAATAGAGAAGGGGCCAGGTGTGGACTCACTTGTTTGTACAGATGTGAATTTGAAAATTAGGCACATTTGCAAGTTCAGTTCAGTTTATTCGCTCAGTCGTGTCTGACTCTTTGTGACCCCACGAATCGCAGCACGCCAGGCCTCCCTGTCCATCACCAACTCCCTGAATTCACTCAAACTCGTGTCCATCGAGTCGGTGAAGCCATCCAGCCATCTCATCCTCTGTCGTCTCCTCCTCCTGCTCCCCCCAATCCCTCCCAGCATCAGAGCCTTTCCCAATGAGTCAACTCTTCACATGAGGTGGCCAAAGTTGGACTTATTTGCAAGTTAGTCAACTCCAATTATCTGTACTTCTGGAAGGGAGATGTGATATGCATAATTGAAACCAGCAGATGATTGAAACATGATTTCCACTTTGTTCTGGGATTGTTGTTGTTTAGTCGCTTCAGTCTTGTCCGAATCTTTTGCGACCCCATGGACTGTAGCCCGCCAGGCTCCTCTGTCCATGGGTTTCTCTAGACAAGAATCCTGGAGTAGATTGCCATTTCCTCCTCTAGTTCCTGACCCAGGGGCCTAAACCGAGCCTCCTGGATTGGCAGGCAGGTTGTTTTTACTGCTGAGCCACCAGGGATAGTTTGCATTAAATGCAGAGGAGTCTCCCATGTCACATCAGGCTCCTCACCCCCCACGACTACCGCTTGTTTTATCACCAGCCCAAGTCAGTGCTTACTTGGGCTGGCGATAAAACAAACCCAGATTCTCCAACATGCTAACCATTGGCCTGAATGTCTGGAGGAGTGGGACTATGGATTGGAAATTCCCAAGGGGGATAAACCCCCACAAAACCTCAGGAGTGGACCCCCATCTATCTTCTTCTCACAGCATCACTAACACCCTCTTGTGCTTCACCTGAAAGAATCTTACAAAAGCAAATTTACTCTAGCCCACTTACATCTCTTCTATCCCCAGCATTCCTCACTGTACCGTCAAGGAAATATGGTCATTCCACTTCACATTTGCTACCATTCTCAGCATCTCTTGAATGATAGATTATGACCAAGGGGTTGAAATTCAAATAGGAAAAGAAGATAGGGGGTCTTTCCTAAACAAAAAAATCTTATTGGTGTTAAAAACAAGATCTTAGTTAAAATCTTGCCCTGTGCTTTTTCATGCAATTTTTAAATTAGGGATTCTGTCCCAGAAAATTTGCCCCCAAAGTTGCTGTCTTTGTTCAGACAAGCAGCCCAGCGTGTCCAAGAGTTCATGGCTGGATGGGAGGAGGCAGGTGGAGGCTGGGCCGCGCTCTGCATAGGTCACGCCATGTTAGTGGACCTGCCTCACCCAGGCTCTCGGAAATGTATGCATTTATGCTCACTAAGCTGCATGTTTCAGGGTTGTAATTGCATCCCGTGTCCCCACAACATTATAGACATGAAAGGAAAATGAGGGCTTTGCACATTCCCAGAGATGTAATTATGGTAATAGGCAGACCTTGCTGGCTGTGTTTGTCCCGTTCGGCGTTTAGCCCAGCTCTCCGCTGTAGCGGCTTGGGGAATGGATGGGCTTGGTGGGGAACTGTTTCCCAACTTTGATTTCTTGGATGACTTCTTACTGAACTGTCATATTCATAGGGAAGGGCACACCGCCTAAGTGTATGCCTCAGTGAGTTTTCACCTGCAAGACTTGTCCATGTAACCTGTACCCAAATCAAGAATCAAAACGGTCCCCACCATGCACCACCCCCCACCCCCCAGCCCCATTTTAGTCATTACCCCTACCCTCCCTAAGGTGGCCACCCTCTGGATCTCTCACAGCACAGATTAGGCTCTCTGGTTTTGTACTTTATACAAATGGAATCACACATCCACTGTCTCGTGTCTGTTCATTTTTCTTTTATTCAAGACATGGATTTCTATCACTGCACAGAGTTGCAGCTTTTTCATTTTTGTGTTTGTATAGCACTCCATTGTGGACTATACTAAAATTTACTTTTTTGTTTCACTGTTGATGAGCCTTTGAATGGTTTCCCATTTTTGCTTTTCATGAACATGCGTTTAATCACTACATCATGTCCCGACTCTTTGCAACCCCATGGACTGCAGCACCCCAGGCTTTCCTGTTCCTCACTATCTTCGGGAGTTTGCTCAAACTCGTGTCCATTGAGTCAGCGATGCCATCCAACCATCTCATCCTCTGTCGCCCACTTCTCCTCCTGCCTTCAATCTTCCCCATTATCAGGGTCTTTTCCAATGAGTTAGCTTTTCACATCAGGTGGCCAAATTATTGGAGCTTCAGCTTTAGCATCAGTCCTTCAGTGAATAATCAAGGTTGATTTCCTTTAGGACTGACTGGTTTGATCTTCTTGCTGTCCAAAGGACTCTCAAGAGCCTTCTTTAGAACCACAATTTGAAAGCATCAATTCTTTGGCACTCAGCCTTCTTTATGGTCCAACTCTCACATCTGTACATGACTGCTGGGAAAACCATAGCTTTGACTACACAGACCTTTGTTGGCAAAGTGATGTCTTTGCTTTTTAATATGCTGTCTAGGTTTGTCATAGCTTTTCTTCCAAGGATCAAGCAGCTTTTAATTGTGTGACTGCCTTCACCGTCCACAATGCTTTTGGAGCCCAGAAAAATAAAGTCTGTCACTGTTCCCACTTTTCCCCCTTCTATTTGCCATGAAGTGATGGGGCCAGATGCCATGATTTTAGTATTTTGAATGTTGAGTTTTTTTAAGCCAGCTTTTTCGCTCTCCTCTTTTACCTTCATCAAGAGGCTCTTCAATACCTCTTCACTTTCTGCCATTAGGGTGGTATCATCTGGATAGTAGTTTCCTATGGCTGCTGTAATAAATGTCCACAAAGTTGGTGCTTATACCAACACAGACTTATTCTCTTACAGTTCTGGTGGCCAGAAGTACAAAATGTGTCTCAGTGGGTCAAAATCAAGGTGTTAGCAAGACCGTGCTCCCTCCAGAGGCTCTAGAGGGGAGTCCATTTCTATCTCTTTGCCTTTTCAAGCTTCTAGAGCTGCATTCCTTGGCTCACGGCTCCCTCTTCCATCTTTAGGGACAGATCAGCATAGCAGCTTTCAATCTTGGCTCTGTCTTCCCATTGCCTTCTCCTCTGTGTAGCCAAAGCTCCCTCTGCCACCCTCCTATAAGGACACTTGTTATTGCATGTAGGACGCTGCCACCCACATGGACCAGGAGAGTCTCCTCATCACAAGGCCTTTAACTTAATCACATCTGCAAAGTCTATTTTTCTGTGTAAGGTAAATCATAGCTTCCAGGGATTAGCACCTGGATGTCTCTGGGAGCCGTTACTCAGCCTTGTGTCTTGATTTTCACCATGTCATCCATAATACCCACCTTTGTAAAGCATGGTCATCCTATGTCACAAAGTCGCCGGCTCATTCTGCCGCTCTCTATGCTTCTCATTGCATTGTGTGAAAAAGTCACTGGGTGGGACCAGAGAAATATATTTAAAGGAGAGATGATGAATTGTTTCATCAAATTATTAATTCACTTTGTTACTTTGGTAACAAAAACTCTAAAACGGATAGGAAGGAAAATTTAAAAATATAAGTCACTCTGAGTGCATTGTGGGATCTCGGATTGAGTCCTGGAACAAAAAATGGATGTTAATATAAAAACTGGTAAAATCCAAACAAAGCCTATAGTTAGCCAACTTTATCTTGGGAATTATACCATGGTGATGTATGATATTAACATTAGGGGAAGGATACATGGGAGCTTGATCTGCCTACAATGCCAGAGACCTGGATTTGATCCCTGGGTTGAGAAGATCCCCTGGAGGAGGGCATGGCAACCCACTCCAATATTCTTGCATGGAGAATCCCCATGGACAGGGGAGCCTGGTGGGCTACAGTCCGTGGCATTGCAAGGAGTTGGACATGACAGAGCGACTAGGCACAGCACATAAGGGAGGTTTCTGTATTATCTTTGCAAGTCTTTTGAAAATCTAGAATTATTTCAAAGTAGAAAGTTTAAAGAAATGCAGGGCCCTCAGGTACCGGTGGGAAAGTTCCAACTGCATCTGTTTTTGTGGCATGGAAGAAAGGATCCAGGGTTGGCAGAATGTATTCAGAAGATCCAAACAGAAATGATGAGGTTTACAACACATAGAACCATTAAGTGTAAATGGAAGTGTGAGACAAATAAGACGGTGTTTGTTATCTTGCTGGGAACAGGTGGGTCATCTTCAGTCCCACCCAGGGCCCCCCCAGGGGAGCGGGAGCTGGGCCAAGGGTGATCTACTTTGTGAATGAAGGGGGAGTCCCGCCCTCAGTCTCTGATTGATTCATCAGCTCCTCCCCGCCCCCTCCCCTCTCTTCCGGGCCCCATCAGGCCTCAGTCTAAGGGCTCCCGGGTGGCCAGCAGCCTCACAGCTGAGTTGTTATCTTCCCGTCACACACTTATCTGGGCACGGTTAGAGCTTCCTAATAACATTTGTCACTGACTGTAATCCCATCACTGTCCAGACCCGCTTGATTAGCCCCTCTGGTTGTTTTGGCTTTGCTCTGCCCCTCAGCCTCTTCTGAGGAAATTGGTAGAGAGACGAGTACAGAGAGAGCTCCTGGGCTTGGAAAAAGAGAACAGGGACGAAGCAAACCAGGACCACCAAACTACTTCTACAGTAATTAGATCCAAGTGGCTCAACGTCCCTCCTGCTCCCCGGCCAACCCTATTTCAGGCCCAGAAGCAGGAAAGGGGCCGCCTTCTCTGGTGGTGCCTCAAGCTGCAGAGTCCAGCCTCGCTTCCGTTGTTCTCCTGACAACTCCGCATGTTCACCACCCCCGTTCTCGGTCTCCTGATATGGGAGAGGGGACGAGGGGGCAAGGGGGGTGGAAGCTGCGAGTCTGCTTACTGGGAGCCGTGCACCCACAGCCCACACTAGCTGTGGAGAGTCTGGGCCACATTCCCCTCCCGTCTGCCAGGCTCCAGGGAGTGTCCTGGCAGGCCCTGTGGTTGTATAACTCTCTTCACAGCTGCATGCTGGAGGGCCGCTTCTGCAGCCCAGAATAAGAGAGTATGTTGTGAATGCAAAGGGGGGAATCCTCTAAGGGGCACCCTCACTCAGCAGCTAGCTTGTGGGTGTGCCCCAAAGATGTGTAGACTGTGCTGGTGTGGGAGTGTGGGTGTGAGGGCAATGGGATCTGCTGTGTCTAAAAGTGTTAAGTGCAAGCAACACCCCCAGCTTGTGTGTGTGTGTGTGTGTGTGTGTGCATGCATGTGTACGTGTGTGGTGGACACCAGTGTGTTTGGCTGTGAGCTGGCCCTTTCTCCCTCCTCTTCAGTTCTGCTTCCCACACAGCTGCTACCCAGCCCCCGCCCGTCCCTTCTGCACCGGGTGGGAGCCAGCTGCCCCTCCCCGCTCTCTCTTGAAGGTATCCTGATCTTGTGAGTCTCCCTTTACCTCTGGGCTTTTCCTTCCTCTGTGGTCAGGACTTTGTGCTCTCTCTCTCTCTGGGCACCTGCCAGACAGGAGGTAAACCCCGGAATGGCTGAAGTGAGCACTTGCTGTGTGTGTGCACAGGAAGCCCAGGGAGGCAGGGCCCTGGAGGCCGTGCTGCCCCCCAGAACCTCCTGTCTCCCTGCGGTCCTGGCCCCTCTGCAGGCAGGAGGGGGCACCTCTGCAGCCTCCAGCCCCTGTCCAGGGCTGGGATACGGGGCACCTGCACCGCTGGCCAGAATCAGGCACAGAGGGGGCACGGCAGGCACTTTGAGAAGGTGGACAGCTCACAGAGGGGACAGGAGCGGGCAGCGTAACGGAGGCCCATAGGCTAGGTGGCTTAAGCCGAGGTTCATTGTCTCATAGCTCTGGAGGCTGGAAGTCCAGGGTCAAGGGGTCGGCAGGGAGGGATCCTGCCAAGACTTGTCCCCTCAGCTTGTGGATGGCTGTCTTTGTCTTCACGTGGCCTTCCCTCTGCACCTGTCCGTGGTCACATTTCCCCTTCTTATAAGGATGTCAGCCATACTGGATTAAGGCCCACCCTAATGACCTTACCTTTGAAAGACCTTATCTCCATACAGTGGGTTGGCCAAAAAATTTGTTCAGGTTTTTCCATAACGTTTTATGGAAACATCTCAAACAATCTTTTTGGCCATCCCAGTACATCTTAAGGTGCTATGGTGAGGAGGTCAGAGTACGAATTTTAGAGGACACGGTTCCGTCTATCACAAGGTCGTCTCCACCTGCTGTCTGTAGGGCCATTTTCCAGCCAGAGCCATAGTGTGCCCCTCACAGAACTCGAGCTCTTTGTCCTGCGTAGCTGATAAGGCAGCTCTGGGTGTCATGGCTTGCAAATTAACTGCAAAGAAAAGAGAGGATTTGGGTTGAGGGTTTATGTTTTAAATAATTTTAGAGAAAAGGGCAATGCAACATAGTGGCACAAATGGGAGAAAATAGTTGTGTGGCCTCCATCAAATTACTTCAGCCCTCTGAGTGTGTTTTCCTATGCACACCATCAGGCTATTGTGGGGATTAAGTGGGATCCCGTGTGTGAAATGCCCAGGGCAGTAGCTGGCACATCGTAGGTGCTCAACACTTGCTTCCTTTACTTTCAGTTTCAGTCCTGATACCACTGCCACCCCTGCAGACAGGACAGCGTGGTGATGACAGGCACCCTGTATGCGATGGGCGACTTGTCACATACCTTCTGTTCGTGCAAGTGAGCTGAGACAAGGGTGTGCTGAGTGCTCCACGCAAACCGCGTTCTGCTGCTTCTGAAAGAACTACACTCAAATGTCATTTCTGCTGATGTGGTCAAAGACAAAATCTCTGTCTATAAAATGATTATATTTTCATGGAAAGCAATGTCCAATCTCAAGGTGTGTTTTGAACACAAAATTTGAAGAAACTCACTAGCGGTAAAGGATGGAACCCCAAATTGGAATCCCCTTTCCCTACAGAGTGGTTCTCAGACTTAAATGTGATACAGAATCACCTGGGTGGGGTGGGGTGGGGGCTGGTCAGCACACAGATTGCCTGGCCCCAGCCCCAGTTTCTGATTCAATACACCCGCAGTGCGTGCGTGGATGTGTGCTAAGTTGCATCAGTTCAGTTCAGTTCAGTCGCTCAGTCGTGTCCGACTCTTTGCAGCCCCATTAATCACAGCACGCCAGGCCTCCCTGTCCATCACCAACACCCGGAGTTCACTCAGACTCACGTTCATTGAGTCCGTGATGCCATCCAGCCATCTCATCCTCTGTCATCCCCTTCTCCTCCTGCCCCCAATCCCTCCCAGCATCAGAGTCTTTTCCAATGAGTCAACTCTTCGCTTGAGGTGGCCAGAGTACTGGAGTTTCAGCTTTAGCATCATTCCTTCCAAAGAAATCCCAGGGCTGATCTCCTTCAGAATGGACTGGTTGGATCTCCTTGCAGTCCAAGGGACTCTCAAGTTATAAGTTAAATAAGCAGGGTGACAATATACAGCCTTGACGTACTCCTTTTCCTAGTCGTGTCCAACTCATTGCGACCCTATGGACTACTGCCCACCAGGCTTCTCTGTCCATGGGATTCTCCAGGCAGAAATACTTGTGTGGGTTGCTATTTCCTTCACCAAGGTATCTTCCTGATCCAAGGATTGAACCCAGGTGTCTTATGTCTCCTGCACTGGCAGATGGATTCTGTACCGCTGTGCCACCTGGAAAGCCCCCTGAGTAGGACCTGAGAAGTTGCATTTTTAGCAGGCTTCCAGGTGATGCTGCTGCTGCTGATCCAGGGCCACACTCAGAGAAGCACAGCGTCTAGTCCTGGCTGGGGCCTGTCACCTTCTCTCTCCAACCTGTCCTGTCTTTGCTGTTGTCCTACCTGCCTGAATGGATCTTTCTGCTCTCATCCTGGGGGGTGTAGGGCAGTTTGTTGAATCTGCTCCATCTTCTCTCTGATTTATGTAGGCTTCTCACCTGTTAATGGGCAACTGTTTCTTTGACCTTTTTCTCTCTCTTTCTCTTTCATTCTCTTTTCATATTTGCGCCTCCGGATACTTCATCAAGACCGGAGAGTAGACCCAGGTGAGGGTACAGCTCCCTCACTAAGGCCTGTGCTGACCCCAATTAGGAAGAGTCAGATGTGAAAAGAGCATCCTTCCCATCACCGGCCTCATCTTCTGTACCCCCGTGTCCCTCTACCCCAGAGTATCAGTTCCCTGGCCCCAATTCCCTAATCACTTTGGCAGAGTAAATAATTGCTGGTGTGTGGTGACCCCAGGTCATAGCCGATGGAGGAATGTAATTAGGGCCTTCATTTCCGACCATCTTGGGGGCCGTCTTCGAGCTGATACTTGTTCCCCTGGTCCCCCACGCTGGTGCTCCTATCCTCCCAACCCTTCCCTGCTTGAGACCAGAGAGCTTGGGTTAGATTAAGTTGCTCATGAGCAGATGTGGGTGTGGCCTTCCTTTGTGTCTTTCCCTGCACGGACGGGAGGCCAAAACATCCTCTTTGTAGGGGCTGGGTACCTGCCCCTCCCGCCTCTCATACCACACCTCATAGTGTGTATGTGTGTGCTCAGTTGCTCAGTCATGTCTGACTCTTTGTGACCCTATGGACCATAGCCTGCCAGGCTCCTCTGTCCATGAGATTCTCCCGGCAAGAAGACTGGAGTGGGTTCCCATGCCCTCCTGCAGGGAGTCTTCCCCACCCAGGGGTCAGACCTGCGTCTCAAGTGGCTCCTGCATTGCCGGTGGGTTTTTTGCCACTGAGCCACCAGGGAAGCCCATGGTGTGTGCGTGCTCTTTCGTGACCGTTCCTGGGAGGGGTCTGAGCCTAGACGCTTGCCCTGTGCCACGTGTTTTCTGAGTCTGCAGCACACATGGCCACCATTGCTTTTCCAGTGTTAGACCATTGTATGATCTTTTCCCTTTGCCTGTTGGAGCCCTACTCATTTCTGCTTGCTGGGAATGGGCCTGGACGAGCTCCCTTGGGTTGAGAAAGCCTGAAAGACTTGGTGGCAGGTGGGACCCTAACATAGGAAGCAGAAGCCTTGCCTTTTCTTCCTGCCTCTTCCATCTCTTGATCCTGGATTGATTTCCCTTTGTCTTAGACACCTGGTGCCAGGGTGCTCCAGTGGGGAGATGATGACAGATAACTGTTTTTGAGTTCTTTTGGAAACATTTCCCCGCTAGACAAAGCAGGGGAGGAAAACATCTTCTTGCCTTTTCTCTGACTCTTAAAGCTCGGCCAGATTTAAGAGAAAAATAAACTCATGATTACTTCAAGAGAAAGGCCAAGAATCACTTGTATGTCCTTCCAGAGTGCCTTTTTGGAATGGGGAGGGGACTTTGGGTGAAGAAAAAGAGCAGTAAATGTGATGTAATGTTTTGGTGTCTGATGCCTTGAGCCTCATCTTGGAAGAATGTCCAATCTAACCCTGAGGGAAGCAGAAATTTTATTGATTTAAGAAAAGGAGGCTCATTGGCCGTCATCTCTAGGAGGATCATTGCTGCAATAAACTTGCACAGCCCACACACCCTGCCCCTATGCCTGGGGACCCCAGCCTGGGACAGCCCAGTCTGTCCTGGGCTGCTGAGGCAGCCAAAGTGTGCAAGCTTGCTCTCTCCGAGGGGGCCTGGCATGGCCTTCCCTACCTGGCATCCAACTGGGTCCAGGGATCAAGCTCTCACCTCCCTCTCCTCCTAGAAAACTCTCCACAGGCAAAAATGAGTCTTGACGGCTCACCCCACTGCTCTCTCCCCTCTGGACACAGCAGACACAGCCTACAACAAAATGCAAGGGGGCCACGAAAGAGAAGTTCTTTCCTTGCTGGAAATCAGTGTAAGAGGGCCCTCTCCAAAATTTTTACCTGGGAGTAGGTATCTCCATTGCTTAATGCTTGTGTTTAATGTCTATTCCCATGTGCTGGTAAATTTCCCCCACTGTCTGAGGACCAGAGCTGTCTGCCCTGTTAGACTCTCCACTCTACCTCCTCCTGAGCTGTTCAGCACGTCAGCTCATGGTGGTGGAGGTGATGCTGGTTGGAAGAACACTGCCACTGTCTCCAGCTCCCTTCCTGTGGAAACCCCTAGAAGCCTTAGGATGGGGGTGCAGTGAAGAGGGAGCCGAAAGCAGACCTCAGCCAGAGGACATGGAGGCAGAAAACAGCTGTCTTCCTCACTGCTCACTGGGTGAGCCCTCTTGGCTAGCGTGGATAATGCTTCGGCCGTGAAGCGTGAGCCCTCATTCACTGTGGTCCGGGCTCACTCCACCTGGCCTCTCACTTTCTATTGGTTCACGGTCTCCTTAGGTGTAGGAGACAATTGCCATTTAAAAGGAAGGGGCAGGTGGGTCTTGGTAGCTAGGAGCTTATCTCGAATTAGCAATCAGGAACATTTGAGTTTATACAATCCCTATTTGGAGGGATGGATACAGAAGAGAGTGTCATCCAGGAATTGTCCACAGGCTTCAATCACCTTCTTTCTGAGATCTCTGGGATTTGGCTCCTGCCTGGGGTCCTGCAGGAAGAAGGAAGAAGCAAGAAGCCTGGGCACAGATTTACCCACTTGGGTCTCTCTGGATCTCCAGCTTGCCCAGAGCACCTTGAGGTCAGAATGGAACAGTCTTCACTTATGGACATGCAGAGATGGTTCTGGAGGGGAGGGCGAGGTCCTAACTCCCATCGCCGCAGCTGCCTGGTGAGGAACAGCCCTCTCCAGCCGCCAAGTGGTTGGAGGAGTTGAGGGTGTGTGAGGTGAATGTGTCCACTTGCTGGAGCAGGATTAAAATTCACAGGCTCCTATTACTCCCCCGTTAATGCTGGAGTCAATGGTGTGTCCGTTTCCAGCATCAGTCCTCTAGATGTCAGCTCAGGATGGACAGAGATGCTCTGCCTAGTCTGTTTAGAGACCTACCTGCCCCCTGGGAGGGGCACTTCCTTCCTTCCCGAAACCTTTTGGTGGGAACTCCTAGCTGAGGAGAAGTTGAAGGCCAAAATTTTGATGTGGTTGTTTCTGAGATCTGCGGAAACTGCATCAGGTGGCAGCATCATGTAGCTGCTCTGAGGACCAGAGAGAGGCCCTCAGATATGCATCCCAACCCCAGCTCTCTTAGAAACTTACTGTGTGAGCCTGAGCCTCTTCCACAGCCTCTGTGATGTCAGTCTGTAGCCTGGAGGGATCCCATTCTGTAGTCCTCTTCCTTCCTGGAGACAGGGAGGGATTCAAGAGATGAAAAATAGGAGCTGGTGTCCAGGAAGGAAATGAACAGTGTGACTTGGAGGGGCGTTTCATCTGGTGTCCTCAATCTGGAGTCACTGGCCTGGGAGTCACTGAGCTTTCGAAGCCTTATGAAGCCTCTGAAGTCATCTTTAAAAACAGTGGGTGAGTGAGCACTCTTCAGAGTCTTCCAGAAGATTCTCAGAGAGGCCTTGGCACCCACAAACACCCACTGGCAGCTTTCGGGGAGAGCAGTCACAAGACTGGGGAGAATTGACCTCCTTTTCAGAGGCAGCATTTGAATCAGCATCTCGGCCTCTAGTCCAGGGGACCGAGGGCACGTTGATCCTGCTTCCGGGGAAGTTTGGGGAAGGAAGAGAAGCGTGAGAGATGGAGGCTGCCATGTGTGACAGAGAAGTCGGAGGAAGACAGGTTTCCAAATGAGGTGCATCTCGCCCTTTGTGGGCACAGAGCCGGGGGTCAGAGACCAGGGTATGTCTCTTCAAATCCTTGGGCACTGGTTTCCTGTAGTGGATCAACTGTGGGAAAAGCACTGATTGGGCAGGAGGTTTTGGGGAGATGGTTCCTCTAGCTTCTGAGCCACTTTGGAGGTGGCTCCCTTTGTTGTCTTGACCTGACTAGACCTTGGGTTGCCCTCATCTGGGGGTGTCTCAGGTACACAGGTGAGTATTATCAGTGACCAAATTAGCAGCTTACTAAGAACCACGATCTCAAATAGAATCATTCTTAACAGGAGATCAGGATCCTGGGAAACTAGAAAGTAGCAAGATAGCCTGCTGGGAAAATGAGAATGAGGTGGAGCCATAGGCATGAGCTCAAGTAAGTTCCAAGGTCAAGATCATGTATGACCTAGTATCTGTCTGTCTAGCCAGCAGCTAAGTTTCACCTCGTAAGAAAAAAAAAGTGTTCTGATGAAAAGTCAGTGGGTGGTTTGTCATCAGTTCGATTCAGTTCAGTTAATAAACCAAATGTATGGATATGAGAGTTGGACCATAAAGAAAGTTGAGCATCGAAGAATTGATGACTTTGAATTGTGGTGTTGGAGAAGACTCTTGAGAGTCCCTTGGATAGCACGGAGATCAAACCAGTCAATCCTAAAGGAAATCAGTCCTAAATATTCATTGGAAGGACTGATGCTGAAGATGAAGCTCCAATACTTTGTCCACCTGATGCTAAGAACTGACTCACTGGCAAAGACCCTGATGCTGGGAAAGATTGAAGGTGGGAGGAGAAGGGGATGACAGAGGATGAGATGGTTGGATGACATCACCAACTCAATGGACATGAATTTGAGCAAGCTCTGAGAGTTGATGGACAGGGAAGCCTGGCATGCTGTGCAGTCCATGGGGTCACAGAGTCGGACACGACTGAGCTGAACTGGACTGAATAAACCAAATATTTGTGGGTTATCTGTTTGTCTTTGGTACCTTATCAGACACTGTCAAGAATGTATAAGCAATAAAAGGTATAGTCTCTGATTTTGGTGAGCTCATCAGTTGGCTGGGTAGAATAAACATTTATACAAGGAATAGCTGGAGACAACCATGGCTAAACTTCGTATAAGTATACATCTAGAATTCAGCCTCTGGTCAAGTGCTCTTAGCTGGTTCTTTTATCTCCAATTTATAGCTTTTGAGAAATGATAGAATCCCAAGGTTCACCTGTCTCTTCAGCCTTTCCCATTTTAGCTATGAAAGTATGACCAGTGATAGTTTTCCTGGGAGGAAGTGACATAGATGAAGAGAGAATGAGGTTGTACAGGATAGGAGATGAGGAGGAGGGGTGATTATGAAATTAAAGGTTGTTCTTTCCAAGAGATTAAAGAGTGTGGATTCCTCGACTTGCCTCCATTCCTTCCATCTTTTACTCCACCCGTTCTTTGCCTTCTGTCTCTATTTAAGTTTATCACCTGACTGGCACTTGTTTCAATAAACTCCTCAGTCTCCAGGAAAAAAAATGTCCTGATTTATAGCATTTTATAATGCCCTGGTTTATGCCAGTTTCTGTGGTATAACTGTTCCCTCCACGATGAGCTCAAATTACCAATGATTTAACGGCCAGATCCCAGAATCCCTAAAATTTAACACTTGTCTGTCCTGAGCTGGCCTGCCACTACCAGCCTCCTCCCTGTTGAGCTGGTCATCCACTGACCACTTAACAGAACACTGGGTCCAGATATTATTGGCAGAGTGGTGGCTTCCATAAAATTCCAGCTTGGGTATCACTGGGCAGCATCCACTGGGGATGGAAAGTTCAGGAAAGAAAAATGTAGCTCTATTTGGTACCTGGTACCCCGAGAATGACCAGAGAGAAAAACTGAAAGTAGAGAGAGAATCTATGCAGTTGAGTCCTTAAACTTAGGAGAGAAGATCATCTTTTTGAGATATGCTGTGTGGCCTGGACAGAGGACTGGCTTAGATGACCTCTGAGGATTATTAAGTCCATTTTTAAAAAACTTCTCTGAAGGTTTCTCAATGGGTTAGAGATCAGGACCCCTCTGTTTTCAAGATCGTATCCCACTGCCTTTCCACCCTGCTCAATGAGCCCATCTTCCGCATACCTTCTGATCCGTTTTGCTTCAGGGTAATCCCCTTCATCATCTACAAGATGTTGAATTACCCAGGTCTGGTTGAAAAACGTCAGTACTTAAGAGGTCAAGGCTTACTGGTCCTACCTTGTAAGGATATGCATTTCTTGCCATTTCCCCCGGCTCCCCTGCACATTGAGATCCTTGATGGATTAAAGAGTGTGTGCCCATCCACTAGGTACATTTGGAACAGAATCCAGGGGGCACTGAGTCTTGGCATCCATGAGCAGGTAAGCGTGGGGGTGGGGAGGTAGTTCAGTTCCGCTTTTCTAGGTCAGTGGTCCCTAACCTTTTTGGCACCAGAGACTGATTTTGTGAAAGGTAATTTTTCCATGGACTGGAATTTGGGGGGATGCTTTCAGGATGATTCAAGTGCATTAAATTTATTGTGCATTTTATTTCTAATCTAACACAACCACTGATCTGACAGGAGGTATCAGTCCCTGGCACGGAGGTTGGGGGCCCCTGATCCAGGTGATGTGCTATTCCAAACCCGGCTCCTGTGGGAGCCTGGAAAGTCTACCGAAGGCCTCTAAGGTGAAATCAACCAGAAGTGTCAATCAGGCAGTGGAGCGGGGCCAGAAAAATCAATGCTGAATTCCAGATGCCAGGAGGGCAGGAGAGGGGGGAGCAAGAGGACAGAATGAGAGCATTTGTTTGCAATTCTAATATAACAAATCAACAGATCACTGGGCAAAGATGCCTAATGAAAACGCCCACGGTGGATGTGGGTGGGGAGAGAGAGAGAGAGGAATGGAAAGTCCAGGTGTGGGGCCTGCTGAGAAATTCAAAGGCATTCACGTCCATGCCAGCCATGCTGCCAAGGGCAAGCGTGCCCAGGGCAGCTAGCCTTAGGCTGAAACCTTAAATTTGCTATGTATTCATCCTGTAGCCTTAGACCAGTTACCTCACTTTCTTGCTCTTCCATTTCTATAAAATACAAACCATGTAGGGGTTTTGTGAGAATAAAAGGGGATAACCAGGATAGTTACTACCCACTATATGGAAACAGCCATTATTTTATATTCTTATTTAAAATGCTAATTATGGTGGCTGAGAATACAGTCAATTTCCTTTCCTTTCCTGGGACAGTTTGAAGGCCTTCACCAGGTTTCCTGTCTGGGCCCCTTGGATGGAACCAGAAAATTCCACTCTTTCGAAATTTTGCTTCCCAGTCTCTAACTGTGTGATGTGGGGCAGATTTCAATGGCCTGGGGTTTGCCCTTCCTCATATGTAAAGGGATGGCCGTGGTGCCTTGCTGCCTGAGCTGTTGTGAGGTTGAAATGCAGGGTTTTATGGAGGTGCCGGGTGTCCTGACCTCACCTTTCCTGCTGAGCGTGACGGGATGTCTCTGGTAAGGGTGCTACGTGTAATATCTCATTTACCCACAAACACCTGAAGCACCCAGTGCTTATTTGTGCTCAGTCACGTCCAACTCTTTTGTGACCCCATAGACTGTAGCCTGCCAGGCTCCTCTGTCCATGGGATTCTCTAGGCAAGAATACTGGAGTGGATTGCCATTTCCTTCTCCAGGGGATTTTCCTGACCCAGGGATCGAACCTATGTCTCCTGCATTGGTAGGTGAATTATTTACCACTGAGCCACCTGCGAAGCCCAAGCACCTAGTACTGTTACTCATTTACGGCTCAAGGGGTGGGGAAGTCAGACTGGGTTATGTCTAAGAACAAACCTGGTATCTCAGCCCTGGCACCCTGGCCACCCTGCCTCCATCCGGCCTGGTGTGCTCTCACTAACATGATGCAGGACTGAGCTGAATCTATTAGGCAGATGTCAGCTCAGCTCTTAGAGTGGGGCAATCAATCCCCTTCATCAAGAACTTGTGAATTTAACCCTTTAACTATGGCCTTGACTTTATCTCCTTATCCTGTGAGCCCAAGAGGCTGTGAACAATGTGGGTGTGAAAATGCCACCATCCATTCAGAAGTGAGTGTCACAGTCATGCAGGGGTGACTGTGTGCTATAGACAGAATATGGTGTCCCTCAGATTCACATGTTGGAACCTAATCCCCAGTGTAATGGTGTTAGGAAGTGGGGCCTTTCAGAGGAGCTTAGGTCATGAGGGTGGGGCCCTCACGGATGGGATTAGTGTCTTTATAAAGGAGCCCCCAGAGAGTTCCCTCACCCCTTCTGCCATGTGAGGACAGAGAGATGACGGTCGGCTATGAACCAGGAAGAGGGACCTCACTGGATCAGAATCTGCTGGACTCAGCCTCCAGAGCTGTAAGAAATAGATTTCTGTTCTTTACAAGCCACCCAGTCTCATATCCTGTCATAGCAACCGTCCATATCTTACGAACGAAGACAATGCATTAATTCTTGGTTTGCACCAAGGAGATAGTCACTCAAGCACCAGCCCCTCAGCAGCTGAATGCGTCTCTGTGTCTGTGAGGTGCCTGCTATGGGCATGATGCTGCTGCTAAGTCACTTCAGTCGTGTCTGACTCTGTGCGACCCCATAGACGGCAGCCCACCAGGCTCCCCCGTCCCTGGGATTCCCTAGGCAAGAACACTGGAGTGGGTTGTCATTTCCTTCTCCAGTGCATGAAAGTGAAAAGTGAAAGTGAAGTCACTCAGCTGTGTCCAACTCCTAGCGACCCCATGGACTGCAGCCCACCAGGCTCCTCCATCTGTGGGATCCTCCAGGCAAGAGCACTGGAGTGGGGTGCCATTGCCTTCTCCATGATGAGGGCTGAGTAAAAGGACACCACAGCAGGCACGCCCACCCAGCTCCAGGGAGGAGAAGGCCGTGAAGACCATCAAGATGCCATGCGTGTGAGTTGCTCCAGACAAAACTCTTCTCATCTGCTCCACAGATAACAGGGAAGAAGGAGCAGGTGGCAAGTGTTGAGAGTAGCTGTGGCTGTAAGGGTGGTGGTGGGGAGGTGGTTTGTCTAGCTAGATCAGGAGGTTAATGAGAACACAGCTTGAGGAGATGCCCCTGGAAGGGCCCAAAGGTGCCCTTTGGGAGCGGGAATGGCAACTGTCAGCTTCTTCTGTACCTAAAAAAAAAATGATGTAGCATGGGTGTGCTGCAGGTATGTGCAGCCAAGTCCTCATTGTGTGTGGTTGGGGGCTGCACATCCACGGATAGGCACACCCTCACTCAGACCTCACAGTCCCTCCCACCCTACACTAGCACCCACCCCAGCAGAGCTGGGCACCAGGCTGCCTGGTGTGTGGGCGGGGAGGGGCTAGAACTCTCATCCCTTTAGCTGCCACCACCAGTCAGCATGCTGCAGGTACAAAACGTGGTCCTCTGTGTCCGGCAGGGAGGCGATGCTGATGACAGCACCCAAGAGAAAGGCATGGCTAAGGGGGTGAGAAGATGCATGTCTGGTGTGCTTTCCTAATCTGAAGGAGAGAAGTACGTGTGGGAGAGGATTTCAAAACAAAACTGTCAGATTCTAGAAAAGAATATTAATGAAGGCTGAAATTCAGCAAGATGACGCTCTTAAGTTCATCTGAATGTTTTCTATCTGGCTCGGTTTATAAGCAGGGTATTTGGAGAGAGAGAATAAGGTAGGGGGTTCCCCCAAGTTCACAGAGGGGGGTGTGGCCCTATTGGCACCTGTTTTAGTATATGCTGATCCGTATTGGAGCTGATTGGGTCCATGGTCCTCTCTGCCCATTGATAGGATCGACCTGTTAATTGTGTTTCTGGACTGGAGGCACATATTTTTTTAAAAGCAAGCTCTGCCAGAGACGTTTTAATTTGAGAGAAGTGCCAATTTAGAAAACGAAGGGGAACCCTGGAGATGCCGGTCTCGGGAAATTCTCTCTGCTGAGTCCTTCAGTGACAATATTTTCCCTTCCATGTAATAAAGAAAGGGTACAGACATGAGGTTAATTAAGAGGGATGTATCCAAGGAAGGCTGAGCACAGAGCAATCCAGGGGGAACGCGGCCGTGACCACCTGCGGCATGGTCGTCACCGCCCTTGATTCCTATTGACTGAGAAAACAGACCACGCGCCCACTGGCAGCCGCAAATTGATTCTGGAAACGTCCAAGGTGAGAGGGCATGGAAGGCGCAATCATGAAACCGTCAGTGTCTCTTATCATTGTTCAGGAGGAAGAAAAGAGACAGTCCGCAGGGTGTCGGAGGAACGGGGTCCTGGGAAGAAAGTGGCTCAGTTGGCTTTACCTTCAGGGAGTATGTACCCTCTTTGTGAAGTTTTGGGGCTTTAAGATGTGACTGGGAGCAGCCCAGAAGATGGAAGTCTCCCCTCAAAGAGAATAGGGTGAGAAAAAGATGATGCCACTGATGGGATTTGCCTTTGCTGTGGAAAGAAGGCTACGGAGCCTGGAGAGACTCTGAGCATTGTGGAGGGAGGTCTTCCAACTGAGGCAAAATGTTCTGTTCCTGCACGGAACTCGAGGGCACTGGGCCTCGGAGTGGGAGGGAATGCTGGGTGTGTGAACTGTGCTAGAGAAGACTGCTTTCCTCAGACCCTCAGCCTTCTCCATGATGAAGCACCAGTGGTCAGGTGCACAGCTGGGGCAGCACAGACACTGCCACTCAGAACTGGCATTGCTTGCAAGCAGCCCATTGGACCCCATCTGTGCCACCCTGCTCGGTGATGCCAGCCTTCAGCTTACATAGGGGTGTGGCTTCTCAGAGCTATGCCAGTCCCAGCAACCCATAGCCTGACGACTCTCAGATCAGGACAAGGGGAGGCCAAAGGACTCCAAGAAAAAGCCATACAGAAAATCAGGAGACAGAAGAACTTCCCTGGTGGTCCAGTTTTTAAGATCCTAAGCTTCCACTGCAGGGGTGCAGGTCTGATCCCTAGTCTGGGAACTAAGATCCCACATGGCCAAAAAATTAAAAAAGAAAGAAAGAAAAGTCAGGAGGCAGAAGGTATTGCTTTTAGGGGCAGCCTGGATCCTTTTAAAAGCCGTGTGTGTGTGTGTGTGTGTGTGTGTGTTAGTTGCTCAGTTGTGTCAGACTCTTTGCAACCCCATGGACTGCAGCCCACCAGTCTCCTCTGTCCATGGGGATTCTCCAGGCAAGAATACTGGAGTGGGTTGCCATGCCTTCCTCCAGGAGATCTTTCCAACCCAGGGATTGAACCCAGGTCTCCTGCATTGTAGGCAGACTCTTTACCATCTGAGCCACCAGAAAAGCCCTCTTTCATAGCAAATTATAAGCTCCAGGATGCCTGGGACAGTTTTCTGTCTTAGCCACTGTTTCTTGCACATTGATGCTTAGCCCAGCGCCTGGGGCATAGGGTATGCTTCTTGAGTGCTACCTAAATGCATGAAATGAGTTTGCAGAGGGGGACTTTTCTGAGTGACAACTTGGAGAGGACAGAGGTCAGCATTTAAAAGAAAAAAGAAAAAGAACAGGAAGAATCCTAGAGAAGGAGCAGATTGGAATCCAGAAAGTGAGCGTAGGTAGTAGAGTCAGCTGCCCACTGCAGAGAAATGAAGTCCTGAGGCATTCCCAAGAGATGGGGGAGGGAGGGACATCTGCGAAAACTTCTGAAAAAGGAGTGGGTGCTGGAAGGATGCCTCATTCCCATCTTTCCAGGATTTTCCCCCTTTGTTTCTTGTTTCCCTGCTCGCTTACCTGCAGTCTTATACACACCCTGTGGACTCGCCCCAGCTGCTGGCATCTGGGACCTCTGGGGCCCTGGAACCCTAGAAGCCAGGCTGGTGACATCAAGCATGTTCCTTTCATCACCAGCTCTTAGCTCCTGACCGGTGACTTTTCTCCGTCCCTTCAGAAATGTCCCAGCTCTGTCTTCGCTTTTGCTCCTGGGTCTCCCAGGCCAGTCCCAAAGGCAAGTGTGACTCTTCAGGGCTGGGGCTCCTCCTCAGATAGGATGAACCAGTGGCCCCCCAGCCTCAGCAGATCTGGGGCTTCCTTTCAGCAAATGGAGCGGTGACTCAAGGCCGGAAATGACATTCTAGTGTGCAGATATTCACCGAGAGTGCTGGTGACATGCTACTTTGCAAAACGGTTGGCACTCCTTTCCCCAAAGGGCCCCTTTCCAAGCACAGCCCAGTTTAAACCTCTGGCCTCATTAAGCTGGGTCTGCCTTTGGGAATCTCCCATCTCTGATGTTCAGCCTTGACTGGCCTGGGGCAAATCCTTCTTTGAGAGGCCTCCATTTCCCTGACTGGTGGCCTAGCAGTAGGATTATCATATGACTGAATAGGTTGTTTAAATGTGGTAGATTCAGAATATCTTTATCTTTGAGCTTAAAAAAAAATAATTCCATTCATTACTACCTAGAAAGGCAGAGCTGAGTAGAACAAGCACATGGACACACTGCTGTTCTACAGCGCTGGGGTCTGTGGGCGGTGTCCTGTGCTTTCAAGCACGTGTCCCTCACTTGGAGACATCAGTGAGAGGTGAACGAATTCCGTTGTTCTCAGTTCAGTTCAGTGAACAGGTAGGGAGGACACAGACGGCCCAGGAACTGTGCTGGGCACTGCAGACCCTGAAAGAATGAACCACAGCCCGAGGAGCTCCCAGCCCCACTTATAGCTCAGTCTTCCAGAATGTGGTAAGAGGGAGCATCTCATCCGGCATCCCACAAGTTCAGTGACAGAGCCAAGTTTAGAAATCCCTTTTGGACAAAATCTGCATTTTGTTGCAGTGCAGCCGAGGTACAGTCTCACGGGGCAGAAGCGAGTAGGGGCGGGGAGGGCACCTGGGACCAAGTCAGGAGACGTGGTTGCTAGCTCTGACCCTGATGGAAACTCGCCACGTGATCATAGACAAGCCATAATGTTGCTATTTATACTGGAAGGAACCCGGGGTCCTCTGTGCCTAGGATATGATTAAGGAGGCTGAGTGAGTCTTTACTACTCCAAGCCTCAGATTTTTCTGTGTACTGTATAAAATAGAAATAATAGTAAGATGATGCACTCCCTTACTTTACATGGATTTTTAGGAAATAAAATGTGAGAACAGCTGTCGGAATATTTAGGAAAAGCCCAAAGTCCATAGGCATATGGATTCTGTTTCTAGAAGCGTCATCCTGCATATCATGCAGCATCTGGGCCTTGACCTCTGTAGAGTTGGCTCTTGCCACAAACCAGTGCCTGATCATCACCCTTCTTGGTGAAGAATTTGATTTATTCGATGGAGGCTCAGTGGAGAGCCTTTCTAAGAGGAAACTGTGTAAGAACATTTACTAGCAGCTTCAGGGAAGGAGCAGAGAGAATTATGACCACACACCCCTGGAATTGTTATCATATTAAACCTGTGTTCCCTGAGTGGATGGATTTTCTGATCCAGTTGGTATGCACTGCCTCTGGACAGTGAAATTGCTATCCTCTGCCACTGAATAAATTACCCGTCAGGCTCTTTTACGCAGTTTCAGGATGGTTAGTTTGAAGACAGCAGCTCATGCTGGGGAAGGCAGGCGGGGCCCCAGGGTGGGGAGAGCGTACTTTCAAAAGTTGCCGGTTGCGTGTCATAGTGTTATTTGCCGTGTCGTGTTGATCTGGTGCAATGTGACAGCTCCTCGTGAGAGGCAGAACCTCAAAGACTTGCAAACTGCCTGCCAGGTGTTTGTCTGTGCACCGACGTCTGTGGAAGGCATAGAGACGGTAAAACAAGGCTCCCTTTTTAAATACAGGGATCCTGGCACTTTCCTGAGGTCGAAGCTCAAAACTTTTATGGAGGCCTCCTTGTGGGGAAATGGAAGGCTATAACTGAATCCCGTAAAAATCTAAGTGTGTCCCATGGCAGCAATGCACAACCCCTTGCAGACTCACGTGCACACACACACACACTACTTTCCTGAGGTCGAAGCTCAAAACTTTTATGGAGGCCTCCTTGTGGGGAAATGGAAGGCTATAACTGAATCCCGTAAAAATCTAAGTGTGTCCCATGGCAGCAATGCACAACCCCTTGCAGACTCACGTGCACACACACACACACGCACATACACATACACATACACATACACATACATAGAGTAAGGTTTTCCAATTACCTTGCCAGAGCGTATTATCCTAATCTCATAAGCTTCAGAAGGTACATGCTGTTTAGTTATATTTAGGACATTTTCTGGGGTCAAGAACTAGGTGCTTTTCACCCTGGTAATCCCCCAGCCAGCAAGGCCTAGAGGACTATGCATTAAAAGGTGACTGTATTAAAACATCTGCAAGTGGCTTTAGGGAAAGGGAAAGGAGGAGAGAGCAGAGAGGATCGCTCCCACGGACTATGGTTGATCATCTTCAGGTCTTGCCCCTTTAATCAGGGGTTTACAAATATCTTTGGCCACCTAATGTAAAGAGCTGACTCATTGGAAAAGACCCGGATGCTGGGAAAGATTGAGGGCAGGAGGATAAGGGGACAACAGAGGATGAGATGGTTGGATGGCATCATTGATTCAATGTCTACAGCGCTGGGGTCTGTGGGCGGTGTCCTGTGCTTTCAAGCACGTGTCCCTCACTTGGAGACATCAGTGAGAGGTGAACGAATTCCGTTGTTCTCAGTTCAGTTCAGTGAACAGGTAGGGAGGACACAGACGGCCCAGGAACTGTGCTGGGCACTGCAGACCCTGAAAGAATGAACCACAGCCCGAGGAGCTCCCAGCCCCACTTATAGCTCAGTCTTCCAGAATGTGGTAAGAGGGAGCATCTCATCCGGCATCCCACAAGTTCAGTGACAGAGCCAAGTTTAGAAATCCCTTTTGGACAAAATCTGCATTTTGTTGCAGTGCAGCCGAGGTACAGTCTCACGGGGCAGAAGCGAGTAGGGGCGGGGAGGGCACCTGGGACCAAGTCAGGAGACGTGGTTGCTAGCTCTGACCCTGATGGAAACTCGCCACGTGATCATAGACAAGCCATAATGTTGCTATTTACACTGGAAGGAACCCGGGGTCCTCTGTGCCTAGGATATGATTAAGGAGGCTGAGTGAGTCTTTACTACTCCAAGCCTCAGATTTTTCTGTGTACTGTATAAAATAGAAATAATAGTAAGATGATGCACTCCCTTACTTTACATGGATTTTTAGGAAATAAAATGTGAGAACAGCTGTCGGAATATTTAGGAAAAGCCCAAAGTCCATAGGCGTATGGATTCTGTTTCTAGAAGCGTCATCCTGCATATCAGCCTTCTTTGGTTTTGTTTTCCTTTGGGACCAGGTGTCCCAGTGAAACCCTGTAGAGCCCAGCATAGTTGCAGCAGAGAGTCAGAGATGATTTTGGAAAACATTACACTTATGGGCAAAAATGCCTCTGCAGCATCTGGGCCTTGACCTCTGTAGAGTTGGCTCTTGCCACAAACCAGTGCCTGATCATCACCCTTCTTGGTGAAGAATTTGATTTATTCGATGGAGGCTCAGTGGAGAGCCTTTCTAAGAGGAAACTGTGTAAGAACATTTACTAGCAGCTTCAGGGAAGGAGCAGAGAGAATTATGACCACACACCCCTGGAATTGTTATCATATTAAACCTGTGTTCCCTGAGTGGATGGATTTTCTGATCCAGTTGGTATGCACTGCCTCTGGACAGTGAAATTGCTATCCTCTGCCACTGAATAAATTACCCGTCAGGCTCTTTTACGCAGTTTCAGGATGGTTAGTTTGAAGACAGCAGCTCACGCTGGGGAAGGCAGGCGGGGCCCCAGGGTGGGGAGAGCGTACTTTCAAAAGTTGCCGGTTGCGTGTCATAGTGTTATTTGCCATGTCGTGTTGATCTGGTGCAATGTGACAGCTCCTCGTGAGAGGCAGAACCTCAAAGACTTGCAAACTGCCTGCCAGGTGTTTGTCTGTGCACCGACGTCTGTGGAAGGCATAGAGACGGTAAAACAAGGCTCCCTTTTTAAATACAGGGATCCTGGCACTTTCCTGAGGTCGAAGCTCAAAACTTTTATGGAGGCCTCCTTGTGGGGAAATGGAAGGCTATAACTGAATCCCGTAAAAATCTAAGTGTGTCCCATGGCAGCAATGCACAACCCCTTGCAGACTCACGTGCACACACACACACACACACACACACACACACATGCACAGACACATACACATACACATACACATACACATACATAGAGTAAGGTTTTCCAATTACCTTGCCAGAGCGTATTATCCTAATCTCATAAGCTTCAGAAGGTACATGCTGTTTAGTTATATTTAGGACATTTTCTGGGGTCAAGAACTAGGTGCTTTTCACCCTGGTGATCCCCCAGCCAGCAAGGCCTGGAGGACTATACAATAAAAAGTGACTGTATTAAAACATCTGCAAGTGGCTTTAGGGAAAGGGAAAGGAGGAGAGAGCAGAGAGGATCACTCCCACGGACTGTGGTTGATCATCTTCAGGTCTTGCCCCTTTAATCAGGGGTTTACAAATATCTTTGGCCACCTAATGTGAAGAGCTGACTCATTGGAAAAGACCCTGATGCTGGGAAAGATTGAGGGCAGGAGGATAAGGGGACAACAGAGGATGAGATGGTTGGATGGCATCATTGATTCAATGGACTTGAGTTTGGGTGAACTCCAGGAGTTGGTGATGGACAGGGAGGCCTGGCGTGCTGCAGTTCATGGGGTCACAAAGACTCGGACATGACTGAATGACTGAACTGAACTTACAAATGTTTGGATTCCAGAAGCTGTTTGAGCCACAGAAAATGCTCTTCTTTCTCCCACAAACATCCCTGGCACTCGTGTCACTTGAGGTGAATAGGAAGTGTGGTTGTTTAGCCGCTAAGTTGTGTCTGACTCTTTGCAACCTCATGGATTGTAGCCTGCCAGGTTTCTCTGTCCATGGGATTCTCCAGGCAAGAATGCTGCCGTGGGTTTTCATTTCCTTCTCCAGGGGATCTTCCCGACCGGGGATTGAACCCCCATCTCCTGCACTGGCAGGTGGATTCTTTACCACAGAGTCATCAGGGAAGCCTGGATAGGACGTGTAGTCACGCACTGATGTATGCATATGCATGGATTTATGCATAAGTATGTCTATGTACCGGAGAAGGCAATGGCACCCCACCCCAGTACTCTTGCCTGGAAAATCCCATGGGCGGAGGAGCCTGATGGGCTGCAGTCCATGGGCTCGCTAAGAGTCGGGCATGACTGAGCGACTTCGCTTTCACTTTTCACTTTCATGCATTGGAGAAGGTAATGGCAACCCACTCCAGTGTTCTTGCCTAGAGAATCCCAGGGACGGGGGAGCCTGGTGGGCTGCCATCTGTGGGGGTCTCACAGAGTCGGACATGACTGAAGCGACTTAGCAGCAGCATGTCTATGCACTGTATATGTATGTGTGTGTGCATGTGTATATATGTGTGTGTAATCATATATTATGCATGCATGCATGTTAGGTTGCTCAATTGTGTCCAACTCTTTGTGACCCTGGGACTGTAGCCCACCAGGCTCATCTGTCCATGAGATTCTCCAGGCAAGAATACTGAAGTAGGATGCCATGCCCTCCTCCAGGGAATCTTCCCGACCCAGGGATTAAACCCATGTCTCTTATGTCTCCTGCATTGGCAGGCGGGTTCTTTACCACTAGTGCCCACCTGAGAAGCCCCAATCACATATTATATGGATAAACATTATTTATTCATGTGTTCTGAAGAGTGGATGGTCACCCCTTCTGGGAGACCTGTCTGCAGACAGCCAGGAGAATCTTGTGAGGCACCCAGGGATGATTTCTTTCACAAGGGCTGGCCTCCTTAACTGCCTAGCCTGGGCAAGGCAGGCCACTGCGTTTGTGGTCCTTTGGTCTGAAACTCCAACACCTGCCAGCTGAGATGCGAGCGTCAGGGCAGCTGGATCTGGCAGAGATGATTTTTCTGCTTCTCAATTCCCTCCAGGCCTGAGATAAAATGAGAAGTGCAGTTTGTGAATGAACCAGGGACAGTTAACGTGCTGGCTAAGAGTAAAGCACGTTGTGTGTTATATGTGGTGATATTGGTGAGTTCATGCTTGTTGCCTGGGATAGTGAGTTTAAAAGGGACGTGACAATTTGTCTCAATGGTGGTGGAAGAATTAGTATGTCCATATGCTTCATAGAGTCGTGGCCTGTTAAAGCTTCCATGTGCATGCATGCTCAGTGGTGTCTGACTGCAAACCCATGGACTGTAGCCTGCCAGGCTCTTCTGTCCATGGGATTTCCCAGGCAAGAATGGGAGTGGGTTGCCATTTCCTCCTCCAGAGGATCTTCCTGATCCAGTGATCAAATCCGGGTCTTCTGTGTCTCCTGCACTGGCAGGCAGATTCTTTACCACTGAGCCACCTGGAAAGCCCAAACCTTCCACACCTTCCTGTAAAAGTCTTTTTAATAACTTACTATCCGGCAGTAGCCAGCCGATATGAAACAGAATTTTTTGTTTTGATATGCTGACAAACAGTCATACAAGAGATTGAAAAAAAACAACAACAACCATGAGATCCAGAATAGAATTGTCAATATAAAACACACTTAAAACTACCCAGGATTATACTTTTTAAAAACATTTATTGGGCTGTTAGTAGGTGCCGATTTGGGCTAAGCCAGGCCAATTGCTGCTGCTGCTGCTAAGTCGCTTCAGTCGTGTCTGACTCTGTGCGACCCCATAGATGGCAGCCCACCAGGCTCCCCCGTCCCTGGGATTCTCCAGGCAAGAACACTGGAGTGGGGTGCCATTTCCTTCTCCAATCAGGCCAGTTGCTAGCAAGAGGTAAATATGGATAATACCACAGTCTAGTATCAGAGTCTTTGCTTTAGCATTACGCTATATGACTCTTTTAAATGTGTATAAGACTAGTATTGAGGTTATCTAGCTAGGATGATCATCTTATTCTTATATTTACTGTGTGATTAGGAAGAGAGCCTTTCCATGCTGGGTGATGTGAACAATAGCTGTGCTGCAAATCATAACATTATGTCTCTAACACCCCTTTATTTTTGCTGTCATTTTGGACCTTAGATGGTGGGAGCCTGGAAAATAACAATAAAAGAGATGAATGTTTATTGAGTGCCTACTACATGCCAGGCACTGAGCCCAATGCTTTTTTCATGGATTTTGTCATAAAAGCAACCAACCATCACTTAATATCATCTGCATCTCATAGACGAGAAAATTGAAGCTCCAAGTGGGCACATTTGAACCAGAGTCCTAGCCTTTAACCCCAAGTTACCAGCATGTGCTTTGGGGTTGTTATGTGCAAACCCATTTATATGTTTTCATATCAGTAAGCTGTGCTGAGACTTTCCTGCAGATACTGTACCCAAGAGGAGCTTCTTAAAACCATACTCATTTCCCCCCGAGATGACCCCCCTCCTCCCACCAGTACAACCACGTGATGGATGTGGCTCCTGCCACTTCCCTTGGGCTGGCCTCCAGCCTTCCCTCCACAGAGCCCTTGGCTTCTCCTGACTCTTGCTAGCCCCACTTCACCCTCCCGTCCTCTCCTCCGACTCCCGTCCTAAGCCTGTTGGCCCTGCTCTGGTGACAGTATGTGCCCTCATCATCGTGGTCCCCACCTCTGGGTCTTCCTGTATCTTCCAGGTTATGGGCACTTAGTGGCTTGCATCACCCTGGGGAGGATGAAATGAGGGAGATCTCTGCTTGGTGGGCACTGGGCCAGGTGATAGAGGGAGGCACTGAAAGAATGAGTGCAGGCACAGGAGGCTAAGGAGCTCTTGGTTTAGAGGTTCCGATTCAGCAGGTTTTTGGCATCAAGTGCTCTCCATCCATTCCTGATCCTGAGCTACACATAGTCAGAACACTCACATCCACATACCACCAATTATTGTGGCTTCACTTCCTGAGAATGTGTGTGTCTGCGTGCACTCACATACACATCCCTCCGTGATAGATTTCTGCCCCTCCTGAGTCAATTTCTTCAGGGCCTTTAATGATTTCAGCTCAGGCAAGGAGATCCAACCAGTCAACCCTGAATCTTCATTGAAAGGATGGATGCTGAAGCTGAAGCTCCAGTACTTTGGCCACCTGATGCAAAGAGTCAACTCATTGGAAAAGATCCAGATACTGGGAAAGACTGGGCCAGGAGGAGAAGGGGGTGGCAGAGGATGAGATGGTTAGATGGCATCATTGACTCAATGGACATGAGTTTAAGCAAACTCTGGGAGATAACAAAGGACAGGGAAGCCTGGCGTGCTTCAGTCTGTGGGGTCACAAAGAATCGGACACCACTGAGCGACTGAACAACATGAGTGGAGTATGGTGACCGGGAAGCCGCTGCAGGGACTCCGTCCTCGCTTAAGGAAGGGACTGGGGATTTCAATAGGCATTCTTAGCCAGTGGCAGACACCCTTTAGCCTGTCCCTTCCCTCTCTTGTTCAATGACCTTCTCACTAATTTCTATCCTGTGCTGATTTCAGATCTCCCAGTGTCTTTGGGCGATCAGCTGTGAACTGAAATTCAAGACCCCAATTCTCCATGTAGCAGCTAGGAGGGGAGGTGGAATGGGAGCTTTTCCCGAATTTCAGGGAGGACAGCCTTGCCTCCTCTGGGACCTTCCACCCCTCTGGCTCCTTCAGCTGTGTCTCCAGGGAAGGGTGGCAGTGCTTGCAGCGTGGGTGCCGGTGGAGAGCTGGCACTCCTGTCCCCGCTGCTACAATGCATGGGGCAGACCTTCCCCTGTGCCCCTCTCCCCTGGCTCCAGTCTGGCGAGGTGGAGTGATTATCCTGGACCGCTGCGCACTGTTCATTGCCATGGCCTTACCTCATCAGTCCCCCGTTTTCCACTCTCGCTGCTTAAAATATAAACCAGATGCCCTGTCCCCACAACTCCCCCCCGCAAGCCCAGACTCCCTTCGGAGCGGGACAGAGTGTGGTGTGTCGTGTGTCCTCTGATTTGTAGTGTGTTTGGGTGATGCCAGATGGGCGTGGAGGGAGGGAGAGGGCAGCTCGGCAGAGGGAAGGGAGTTCAGTTTTCTGTGGACCCCAGACCCAGAAGGTGACCTTGATGCGTGGCTTGCCTCTGAGGCCCCATCTGCGGATTCGGGGGGAAACCTATAAGTCACCGACCATTTTCTGGGAACTTAGAGGAGTCTGGGGTCTGTGTGGAGTCCCTAAGCCGTAAACCCTTCACGGCAGTGTGACTCTGGAGAACGTCGGGGCCACTGCTGTCTTCAGTTCCAGGGGTTGTGGTGCCTGTTTCCTGCTGGGCACCGACCCAACCCCCACCTCGCCTCTGCCTCCCAGGGCTCATTCTTGGACATCAGAGCTTTGTGAGACAGGAGAGAGAGAAGACACAAGAGGCAGGGCCTCGGAGAGGGGAGGGAGGTGTGGGCAGGTTCAGCGGACGTGCCCACGGGGAGCCATGCTTGAGCACAGGCCGGTGTCATCCCTTGTCCCAGTGCCCGGGGCTCGCTGGTGCCCAGATAAGCATCCCTGACACGGGCAGTCGCAGCGCGCGCGCGATGCTGGCTCCCACACTTCTGCCGGTGCCGTTCTCGGTCCTCCTGCCACTTTCCACTTTCTCAAACGCCCTGCGTCTTCCTTCCCTCCCCAGCAAACCCCGCCTTGTGAGCTCAGGCCCCTTCTCCCTGACAGGAAATGGGGTCACAGGAGGAGGGGTGGTTCGTGGTCCTTCTGAAGGAATGGAGCTGGGCCCACCACGGGCAGGACTGAAGGCCCCATCGGCAGCACCGATGAGAAAGGCTGCGGCGATAGAGGGCTGTCACGGAAACCAGTTCTTGATGTTGCCCCGATTTCAGAATCCCTCCCCTCTCCCCACCTTCGTTATTTTCCCTCCTTCCTGGTGTTTAACCCCAAGGCTATGGCAGCATGTTTGGCAGGAGTTTGTGGGCTCATAGCCGAGAGTGAGGATCTCAGATCTCAGCCAGTCTCCGCCACGCGGCTGCCCTTTAAATGGAGGCCTGGCCATGCATGACCAGGAAGCCTGAGACGGGACCCACACGCTTGTGCTCTGATCCTGAAGGTCTAGGCGGTGTGTCTGGATGCCAGAAGCAGAGTCTGAGCCCCTAGACGTGCCCTCTGTGTGTGGGGATGGGTGGGGGGCTGGGAAGCTGGGGCAGAGAAGCTGGAAGCGGGGGGCAGACTTGGGACGCTCACTGCAGGCGAAGAACCAGAGCGCAGACTTTGGTTGTCACCACCCGCAGGGCCAGGATCCCGGCGTGGCTCAAGCGTTCCACCTGCACGGGGCACATCCTCTAGCTCCTCCGCCTACAGCTAGTCAGGGCCATGCTTGACTGGCCGAGGGCGGTGAGAGCCAAGCGTGGCATTCGGACTCAGTGCGGCGCCATTCAGTGCTGTGTGCCTCCGTGTCCCCAAACCGCAGAGTGGGGCTCACATCCTCAGGTTTGACTGCATCTGTTCCAAGGTTGAGAGCAGGCTAAAGAGAGACGGCAGAGAGTGAGCTCTGGAACGGAACAAATCACACACACAGGAAAGATGTCATCGTTGTCTGGAATTTACCTGTGAGATGGACTTGGAACCACAGAACTTACTAAGAGCGCCACACTGGCCCCCTTGTCTCAGAGAACCTGCATGTCTAAGTTTGAATTTGGCTGAATTTCTGGGAGAGATACAGTTGTTCTTGCTTAGTTGCTACATCATGTCCCACTCTGCAGCATGGACTGGCTCCTCTGTCCTTTCCTATCTACCTGAGTTTGCTCAGATTCATGTCCATTGAGTTGGTGATGCCATCTAACCATCTCATGCTGCACAGTGCCTAGAGCACATTTACCCACCTTCCCTTCCTCTTTGATCACCCCCGTGGACATTGGCATGGGCATGGCAGAGACGCCACCAGTCTGGCCCATGTGAGCTGGGCCCCAGCTACAAGTAAAGTGGACACCCAGCGTGCCCAGAGACCACACCAGCTGGGGGTTAGGTGCAAACTGTGGCCAAAGGGAGCATTAAAATTCGATGCTGGAAGTGCCAGGTCTGGTGCCAACGAGGAGACTGGGATGAGGAGTGGGAGACAGGAGCACAACGTCCAGAGCTGAGCAGAAGTGGGAACAGAAGGGGAGGTGAGACCAAAGGCTGACAGTGGGCAGCCAGCTGTTACCTGGCCGTTGCGGTCATTACGCTGAAGTGCTGAATCCTCTTTGGTTGGTTGACATGGGTCACTGTCAATCCCTAGGGATCTGGATTCTCAGCCTTTCTCTCTGTGTGTCCTTGGTCTGAGTTCTGGCACGGGAAGCATTTTGTTTCTAATTTTCCTCCTCTGTCTACTCAATTGAATATAATGAGGGTATGGAGTGAATTCCCCAATGTGAGTTCTTTCCAGAATCCAGGGAGATGTTAGATGAGTTATCAGGAGGGTGAGGGATGCCTCAAGTCCCTGTATCTCACTTTTCAGGAGGTCTGGGGTACCCCAAGTGGGCTTTTCTGTCTGGGGACCTCTCCTTGCAAGCACTAAAACGTGCCTCACTCTAAGTTGTGCTGTGCTTGGTTGCTCAGTCGTGTCCAACTCTTTGCGACCCAGTGGACTGTAGTCTGCCAGGCTCCTCTGTCTATGGGGATTCTCCAGGCAAGAATACTGGAGTGGGTTAGCCATGCCCTCCTCCAGGGGATCTTCCCAAACCAGGAGTCCAACCAGGGTCTCCTGCATTGCAGGTGGCTTCTTTACCATCTGAGCCACCAGGGAAGCCCATGGATACTAGAATGGATTGCCATGCCCTCCTCCAAGGGAGCTTCCAACGTAGGAGTCGAACCAGGGTCCCCTGCATTGCAGGTGGATTCTTTACCAGCTGAGCTACCAGGGAAGCCCCGCTCTAAGTTAGGAAGATGGTAAAGGCTGGGGTGGAATGCGGTGATTCTCTGTTATGAGAACTGAGAAGCATTCAGACACAGGGCGCCACTCTCTTCTTTCAGTGGTGTCCTAGAAGCATCCTGTCTAGGATGGCTCTGCACATGGTCACTCGTGTCCTCTCTCGGGTGTGTTTTATTTGCTGTCCTTTTCCTTCTAGCTCCCTGTTTAACAGTGACTAGCAAGGTGGGCACCAAAGCCTTTGCTGGTGTTTATTTTAGGATGGAGGGTGTTGAGAATGTGCCTCGTCCACTTCTAGCGACCCGAAAGCATGTTTCCAGTATCACTTTGGCTGTTATGATAAAAGGGTGACATCAAACCCGGTGCTGGAATAACAGGCAACATCACATAGTTGCCAAAGTGAGGAATGACTTTAACAGTCAAAAATATTGATTTTTTTTTCAAAAATTTTACTTGGGTAAGGGGATATCCATAGAATTTTGGAAGTAAAATATAGCTCCTGAAATTGTCAACCCAGTTGAATGCTTTAATCTTGTCATTTATCCCTGTTGCCGATGGAGTACTCGTACCAAGCAGAATTCGAGAGAAGAATTATCTGCTGCTGCTGCTGCTAAGTCGCTTCAGTCGTGTCCGACTCTGTGCGACCCCATAGACGGCAGCCCGCCAGGCTCCGCCATCCCTGGGATTCTCCAGGCAAGAACACTGGAGTGGGCTACCATTTCCTTCTCCAATGCATGAAAGAGAAAAGTGAAGGTGAAGTCGCTCAGTCGTGTCTGACTCTTAGCGACCCCGTGGACTGCAGCCCACCAGGCTCCTCCGTCCGTGGATTTTCCAGGCAAGAGTACTGGAGTGGGGTGCCATTGCCTTCTCCGGAAGAATTACCTACATGAGAGCAAACAGAATGATGAGCATTTACAGTGGGGCAATGGCAAAGCAGAAAAGACATGATCACTCTAGGAGCGTGGTATAATTCTTTGCAGAGATGTTATAGGAAAGGAAATAAAAAAACAACACTGACAGGGAACTCACAAGCCCAAATTTGAGTTTCAGCAATGCCATTTCTAGCTGTATGACTCTGGACAAATCACTTAATCTTCCGAGCCTCATCTGTAAGAGAATGAAATGAGCCAACCTCCCAGGGATGGTGTGAGAAATAGACGGAGAAGACACGTGAAAGCACCAGCACCTGCCAATCACTGCTAACAATACTCTCTTCTCACCGTGGGCAGTGCTTCACAGCCTTCCTTTCTCATGCCTCCCCTCAGTTTTTCCATCTGTTAAATAGAGGCATCGGTTCAGTCCTGCCCCACCCCACCCCCTGCTGCACACCTCCTCCGGGGTCTCCCCCAAGTTAGTGCAGAAAGAATAATGTGAAAGCTTTAAGTTCCTTGAAACCAAGGAGGTGGGATAAATACTTTACTATATTGATTATGATGATTATATCTGGGACCAGGAAAATATGATTGCCTGGTTGCCAATGGCAACCAGATGGCAATGCAGAAGAAGGACCGTGTGCAGAGGTGCCCTGGGAAATGAAGGACGTTTCTTTTCTTCTCTTTTATTTTTTTTCAAATCCCTATTCCTTCTGCTGTGGTCTGGCATTCTTGCTGTTAGGAGATGTGGTCAGTCATAAATGGGATTTGAAGGGAGTGGCAAAGAGGGCTGACTCAGGGCGACCATAGGAATGGCTCACGAGTGGCTGGTGCCTTCAGAGTCATGCTTCCTTCAGACGCAGAGGTGGGAGATCCAGCTGGTTGGCAGGGAGGGCCAGGGCAGAGGAGAGGTGGGACCATGTGGAGCAACACAGAGCTCCCAGGAGGAGGTGGGGCAGAGCCCATGACTGAGGCCCTGGCTTGGTGGTGGGGGGCGGGGGGGGAGCCTTGGTTAAAGCCACTTCCTCCTCCCAGGTCTGAGGCCGATGTGGACTGAGGGAGGAGAAGCCTCATCCGCCTCTCGCACGTGAGCAAAACCTCAGTGTTTTTAATTCAATGGCACTGACTTCCAGAGTCCTCCGCCTTTATGCCAGAGGTCCCAGTGCTGGGCTACAGTGTGGGCCGGACACTCATTATCTCATGAATCTTGACTGCTGTCCTTGTTTACATAGTTACGTAGCCAGGGAGTAGGGACATTCAGATCAGAACCCCAGCATCGTCCGCACCCCTGCTCTGTCTTCCACAGTGCTGATCACTTTCTGGGCAGGTCAGAGCCTGACAAGCAGCTGATCGCTAGTCTCAAGCGAGAGGGATCTGAAAAGACGGGCTTGGCCTCTGAGAGGACCCCTGGACTTGTCTGCTGGCCAGAGGCCTTGGCTCGAAGCCCTCTGTGACGCCTCTGTGTTCTGAGATGAAGGCCTTTGGCCTGTGGGTCAGGCCTCCCTCCCTCCCACAGTGCGGGGGGCTGGGAGCTTTCTGTAGAGCACAGTGACTTTTCTTGACTAAGGTCCCATATGGGGCCACACATTTTTGGCCGCTGGCGGCCACTAGCTGCCTCTGGGGAGTGACTGGGAGGGTATGTCAGCTTCCTGAGGATATGGTGGTTCCATGGTCCAGGGTTTGGAGGATGAGAAAGAAGGCAGTGGGGAATATAGAATGTTCTCGGCTATCCCCACGCTCTGCTGAAAAGAACCCGTAAGAAAGTGAAAGTATTAATAGCTTAGTCGTGACCCCATGGACTGCAGCCCACCAGGCTCCTCTGCCCATGGGATTCTCCAGGCAGGAATACTGGAGCGGGTTGCCGTTCCCTCCTCCAGGGGATCCTCCCGCCCCAGGGATCTAACTCCGATTGATTGCATTGCTGGAGGGCTCTTTCACCTTCTGAGCCACCAGGGAGGCTCAAGTACCTGCTCTGGCCCACATGTGACACCTGAACAACGGAAACAATTTGACTGCTGGCTGCATAGAAATATGTACTATTTATCACAGCCCTCAAAAGAGCATTTGTGCGAGTAACTCTGTTATTGTGGAGTTTTCCTGGAATAAAAGAACACCGACAGCTAATGTATATGGAGCATATATAAGCACGTACGTGGGTAACCTCACCTAAACATCACAGTGACCCTATGAGGTGATTGTCCCATTTTATTACACTTATCCTATTTCACGGATGGGGAGGCTGGGTCCTGGTGAGGACTGACCATGTACAGTGCGTAAGCACCGGGGCTGGACTTGAACCCAGCTTCCCTGACTCCTGAGTGTGTACTCCAATCACTGATTGTGTTATGAGTCCCACATCATTGCAGGCCACACTTCTCTTCCTCCCAGGGGAATGGCCCAGCTTGCCTGCTTTCGTCCTTCTTGCTGACTCCAGTCTTGATGTTCTCAGCTGTCATATTAATTTTACCAATCTCATTGCCACTCAACTACCTCTGTTCAGAAGACTCAACACCTACACAAGTTTAAACTTCTTTGCCTGACATCCTGGGCCCTCCGGTGACCTAGATGAAGCTCACTTCCTGGCTTCTAACCCTCATTGTCAGTTCTCTAGTTGTGTGTAAGAATCAGCAGGATAACCTGTTGGTGTTCTTACAGATGTCATCACTCCTGAGACCCTTGCTGGCGCTCCCTTCTGGCTGTAATTTCTTCTTTCCTCTGCTTCTAGCCCCCAGTGGTACACACCCAAATCTCACCTATCTTGTCAGCCCTAGCTCAATCGCCTCCACTGTCACTGGGCCTTTCTTGATTTTCTCAGAAGGGCACAAATTCTCCTTCCTCTCAGCTGGCATAGGATTCGATATCCATCTTACACCATTAACCATTTCCATCTCATGCCTTCATTCTTTCACTCATCCGTTCAGCATTTTCTGAGTCTCTCCCATGCAGTGCCAGGTGCTGGGATTGAAAGAGGAGTCATTGGTCCCAGCCCTGAAGGCACTACCTGCATGGAGACTTGGACCAGTGTGTGCCTGACATCCTGTGTCCGATTGTCACCCGGCATAGCGCCGTGGAGGACACTCGACACAATTGCTTTGAATGAGTGAAGGTGCTTGATGTTCCCCAATGCTAAAAGGAGAGACCGCAGGAGGACACGGGGTAAGTTGGCACGTGCTGTCTCTAGAGCCAGGAGGTTGCTCTCTCCTTCATTGCAGGCATCACAGATGGCAAGGATATCTGTTCTTCTTTTTTAAAAAATTTTGGCTGCACCAGGTCTAAGTTGCAGCGTGCAGTATCTTTAGTTGATGTTCTTGTGCTCTGTCGTGTCTGACACTTTGCAACCTCACATACTGTAGCCTGCCAGGCTCCTCTGTCCGTGGGATTTTCCAGGCAAGATTCCTGGAGTGAGTTGCCATTTCCTTCTCCAGGGCATCTTCTCAACCCAGGAATTGAACCTGCATCTCCTACACTGGCAGATGGATTCTTTACCACTGAGCTACCCGGGAAGCCCAGAAGGGATGTCTTGAGTAAGACTAGTAGGGCGACTTCCTGAGGTCATCCCATGGTTAACATGTCAGCGTGACCTAGCAAACACTGACCACCAAGACTTTCCAAATGCTGTGCTGAGTCCACAGAGTCCTGTTTAGGGTCTGGGTATGGAGCAATCAGAGAAACACCAAGTGTTCTAGCAATGTTCTGGAGCAGGGGTCAGCAAGCACCATCCACCATCTGGCTGGCCACCTGTTTTCATACAGCCCGCGAGAAAAGAATGGTTCTTCCATTTTTAAATGGTTGGGGGAAAAAATATCAAAAGAAGAATAATATTTCATGACATGTGAAAATGATATGAAATTCAAATTGCCCTGTCCATAAATAAAGTTTGGCTGGAACTCAGCCCTGCTCATTTGTTTACATCTTGTCTGTGGTTGCTTATGCAGTGGAACGGCAGAGTTACAACAGAGAGCACATCGCCCACGAAGCCTCAATATTTATTCTCTCCCACTTTCAGGATAAGTTTGTGAGCCTTGTGTGAGAGGATAAAGTTCTTTCTATACCTATCCTTCGTGGTCAAGAATGAAGGACTTGGGGCTTTCCTGGTGGTCCAGTGGTTAAGAGTCCACCTGCCAGCGCAGGGGACGTGGGTTTGATCCCTGGTTGGGAAGATGCCACATGCCACACAGTAAGACCGTGCTCTGCAACAAGAGAAGTCACCGCAATGAGAAGCCTGAGCGCTGCTCCTGGAGAGTAGAGGAACATCACCCCAGTGCAGTCAAAAATAAATAAATTAATTAAATAATTTTAAATTAATTAAGTAAATAATTTTTTAAAAAAGAAGGAAGAACTTTCCAGTGTGGAGAGCAGGTCAGCTGCTGGCTTTGAGAACAAAGCCAGGTGTTCAGGGCCTTGCAGATGGATGAAGCCTTGCCTTGGGGTTTGGAATCCTGAGTCCTGCCTGTGTGGTTTGGGGATGAGACCTTTTCTTCTCTGGGTCTTTGATCCTTGTAAGTTTGGGCTGCATGCTCTCTAAGGCCCCGTCTTCCTCACAGGTGGGCACACTTCTTTGGTCTATGAGGCTTGTTCTACACACTAGCATAAGGATGACTTTGGGCCTCTTCCCAGGCTTGTGCTTTGAGGCTTTGGCCTGGGCAGCTGTGAAGGCCCCAGCTGGGCCAGCTGGTGGACACGGTAGCTCCTTGGCTGCCCCCACCCCCCTGGGCCCCAGCCCTTGCACCCCCACTGCTTACCAGGCCTGCCGTCTTCTCCCTTGCATCCATCCCTTTGGATTTGAGTCCTGGTTTTGGACTCAGTTCGGCAGTGTTTTTGAAGCACCCAAGATCCAGGCGGACTGTAATTATGTAATTCATCCTTGTTATCATTTCTAATTGTTCTCAGAGCTGTTTCCTAAACTGATTGGAAACAATTGCAGACAGGGAATGGAGTGGGAAGTAGGCGAGGGCCTGGCGGCTGGCCGGGGCCTGACTATGTGCTGGAGGCCACGTCAGAGTGGGTGGGCACAGGGTGGGGGCCGAGAGGGCCGCCCTTCGTGTTTCCTTGCGTCTGGGTGGTGAGGGTGACAAGAAGAAGCATGCTGAGGTGCTGGGAGCTTTGGTTTAATCATTCATAACTAACAAACCTCCCTCCTGCTCCCGGCCCCGCAGGCCGGCTGTTTTCCCTTTCTCAGTGGCCTCCATGACGCTGGTGGAGCTCCCAGGGGAGCCTGCCAGCGGGCAACAGGGAGCCTGGCCCTTCCCTCCTGGCTCCGAATTGTTTGTGCTTTCCTGACCCAGAAAGAATGCAACTCTTGAGCCATCCCTTACCCGTAGAAAGCCAAGGGGGGCCCGTGGAGGGAGAACGGGGTGGGTGGCTTCCTCCTGATTTGGGCCCGAGCAGGTGAAATGGGGCTCCTGCTGGTGTCCCCCTGGGGAGAGCAGCCAGAACCCCAGAAAAAGGAGCCAAATAAGTGCTCCCTGCAGGACCCTGCTGTTAGGAGCGTGTCCCCCAACTGCACAGTGCTCTGTGCCCCGTGGGGCCAGGCAGAGAACAGCTCACTGGGGGTGTACCAGGAGCATCTTTCCCCCCGCCACTCCCTGCCACCACCAGCTATATGATCTGGTCTGTGACCCTGTCGTCCTCCTCGCCCCCATTCCTCTCCCCACCTGCCTGCAGAAATGAAATGAGACAACTTCCAAGAAAACCACTGAATTTCTAGAAAGGATGAAGAAGCTATACCCAGGCTATCTGGTGCTGGAAGAGATGCTCACCCTGGCAGGTCATCAGTGACGCCTCTGTTCACATTCACCAAGGCCCTCTGAGGGCAGGGAGACCGTGATGCCCACATTCCTACTGGGGAGTGAAGGAGTGTGTGATTCCAGAGACAAGTTGGAGCACCTGAGCGTGACAGGCACTGGAGGAGGCGAGGGCCGCAGAAGGTGGAGGCTGGTAGAGCCCAGGCCTGGGACCTTGACTTTCCAGGTTCCCGTGATGCTGATGCTATACCTGAAGCCACGTGTGTCTGACTCCAAGCTTCTCCCACAGGCCAAAGCTGCCCGCTGAGGCGGAGACTGGTCAGGCGGAAGCCACACCACTTGCCTCAAAGACTCAGCCCAGGGTCACTTCCGGTGGGGTGGGGTGGGGGCCCAAGGACCTTCACTGTTAGGTGTTTAAGTGGGGGGCAGGGGGCACAGGTGTCCGTTTTGCTGGTGGTTTTTTTTTCCTCTCTCTCACTCTCCATTTCTAGCCTCTGGAGCCAGAGACGGGGGAAAAGGACTGAGGGGTCCCCGAGGAGTTCAGGGACTCAGGCTTCCTCCCTCTCCCCCAGTCCTCCTCCCCAGGTACCCTGGCTCCACGGACCGTGTTCAAGGCCCCGCATCCTCTCAGCCCCACCCTCCATCCCTGCTCCAGGAGCCCGCCTGCCCAGTCCACCTGGTACCCCGTCGCTCAGGGCTTGAGGTCTGTGGTGAAGGGTGTAGAAATCCCCGTGTTTTGAGTTCTGGAAGCTCTTTCCTGGGACCCGGAAGGATACACAGCATCCTGGCATCTCACACAGTTGCCTACACTGGTGTTGCTTCAAGCCCCAGGACTGCTGGACCCAGCCGCCACCTCTAACGCTTGGGATTGTCTTTGTTGGGATGTCTAGGGCTCACCCACTGGGACAGAGCCCGCTCCCATGGCCCGTGTCTTCCTCAGTGAGCTGAGGTCGATCCCCACGGGCAGGACATCAGTGGGTCCAGCCTGGCTGGCCGTGGAGGTGGACCCTGGGCTCTAGCATCTCTAACCCTTTTCTCATGACCACTTTCCTCCACTAGGAGAAAAAAAGGAAAAAACAACTAAATTTAAATGCTTTCAAGTGCAAGACTATGCTAAGCTTTGAGAATTTGGGCTTTAGAGGGCCCAGACCACCATAATGTCAAGAGGGTTTTATGCCTTCCATTTTCACCCTCTTGGGGGTGCTCATGCCCCCTTGAGAATGCATGCTGTAGGCTTTCCAGAACGTGTCTCCAAACTGAGTGTAGTTTCTCTGTACTCTCCTTTACCGTATAGAACCAAAGGTCTTCACGAATGAAGAATGTGGCCTCAAGGACTGAGGCAGACATACAAATCTGCTACTCGAGTGAATGGTTTCTCATGTCTGAGGTTCACTTGTTCCGTTTATAAAACTCAAGCCTTCGCTTCTGCTCACCCAACATGGAGGCCACACCCAGGGTGGGGCACGCACGATGCTGGCCATTGTGTGTGGGCCTCGCAGGGGTTGGGGGCCATGTTCTTCTCTTAGCTTCTACCCCACAACCCAGCCCGAGGCGTGGAGCCCTCGGAGGGGGGACGGAAAGGGGGCACCCACTCTTGCCCCCTTGGCTGGCAGCTCTCCAGGTTGTAACTGTGGGCAGCAGAGGGCTGGTGACGGTCTGGCGCTGGCGGGTAGGGTCGGCAGGAGAGTTGGGGGCCACTGAGAGGTCACTTTTCTCCTTGGCCTCCCTTCTTTCTGCAGCCTCCTCTGGCGGGGAGGTCTTCTCATCCCTTTCCCTGGAACCAACACCCCACCGTACAGCCACCCCCCTGAATGAGGTCCCGCCAAACCTCTCCCTTGCACGTTAGGATGTGTGTTCTCAGTTTTGGGACCAGGCAGTGGAGGTCCACCGTGCAGGGTGTGCCTGGAGGAAGCAAAAAGGCTGCAGAAGCCCCGAGGCCTCCCGTTTGGAGCCAGCGGGGCCAGGCAGCACTTTCACATGCAGCCCCCCGGAGTCTCACCCGGGACACGGCGGGTAGTTGAACGGGAAGCGTAAATGAGAAACAGCTTCCTGGAACCTGGCCACGGCTCCTGTCTTCTCCGTTCTCTCCAGCAGCCCTCTCCTCTTGCTCGTTTTCTCTTCCTTGTATCTGTACCAGGCCGAGTGTCCACCTGCTGTCCAGCTTCACATTCATGCAAGGCAGGTACCCCTGATCAAGGCAGGGCATGAGGTGGGGGTGGAGGGGGAGAGGGAGGAGGAAGCAGAAGGGGAGGGGGAATAAAGAGGGTCCCATCTATTCCTCTAAATAGAAATTAACCCTCCCGGCTGAGGTCAACCACCGCCCCCCACCCACCCATTTTCCTCCACTTTCCCACCAAGGTCATAAAATCCCCTAACTCTTACCAATTCCCCCGTTAGGACCAGAACACACAATTAGCTTTCAAAGTGTCTCCAAGCTGTGTCCAGTTAGAAATTTATGACTTTTTTTTAAGGTTTCCTTTAAAGTGGCTAATTAGGTGTATTTCTCCAGTGGTAATTTTAAAAATGCTAATTGGTCTGCTCTCTGGAAGGAGGAGGAGAACTCTCCCCCTTTATTATCTCAGCGCTGGCGGAGGGGTGGGGGTGCACAGAAGAGACCAGCCTGGCCCAAGCAGCCTCCAAGGACAGGGCCTCGGCGCCAACCCTGTAGCAGGTTTGGCAGCGAGCAAGTCAGGGATCTGTGTCCCACACACCACCTTGGGAAGGGGAAGCGGCAGCATGTCTGGAGATGGCGGCCGGGATAGGGCGGGGGTCGTCACGGTGCACCCCACTGGTGCAGTGGGGCCAAGATACCCTGTCCCAGGTCAGACCTGAGAGACACCTTCACAGTGGCTTGCAGGGAGGATGGATGAGCAGGGAGGATGTGTGGAGGGCTGACACTCAAAGAGGACTTGCCTCCCAGGTGGGATGTAACAGCCCTAGCACAGAGCTTTACAACTAGTAAATTGCATGCTAGCAGAATATGCCATTTGGGGGAAGATGTTTATTAAAACTGCAATTCCAAATTGAACCTAAAGGGGGCAGAGTTCAGGGTTGCCATTTTCTCCTCCAGGGGATCTTCCAGACCCTGGTATCGAACCTGCATCTCCCGCATTGGCAGGCAGATTCTTTACCACTGCACCACCTGGGAAGCCCCATAAACGCTTGCTCAGGAGATGGTCTGGGGCAGCTCTGGCCAGGGGGTTGCCCTTGGTGTCACTCCACCTGGCCCAGGGAGCCCCGAGGGTGAGTGGTGCATCATCCTGGAGGGATGTCCAGTCTTCCCCCTGGTGCAGGCGCTGCTGGCTCTCGCCCTTCCATCCCTGTGCGTTGCTATGTGACTAACACAATTATGAAGACACAGGACAGGGATAAGCAGAAAACATTCTGCAGCAGAGAGAGCGGAAGGGAGAGCCAGTCACAATCAGATATTTTGTTATTGACTCATTTCAGGGGAGAATAGAATTCTTTAAAACCCTGTGCTATTGCAGAAGGGAGGCGTGATGAATGATTAGACAGATTGCTCAGTTTTATTTTTCAACATTAGCTTTTATCAAGGATCTCTCCCAGTCCACCTCCTTTGTTGGGCTCCATCACCATCTCTAGAAAAGCCAGGTAGAAGTGTGACTGGGTCTCTGTAGTCCCGAGTCTGCAACCACTGCCCTGCCCCGCTCATGGACTCAGCTTACCCATCAGTCAAATGGGAGGTGGGGCTGTCCCTGTAGTACGTCTGGGGCAGAGGACAGATTGGTTAGAGTGGGCGGAGCAGGGTCTGAATCCTGGCTTTATACTTCCCAACTGGGTGAGATTGGGAGGATTACTTTATAAGCTTTGGCCTACTGGGAACAATCAAATGAAATAATGCACAAATTGTGCAAAGTGGAAATAAAGACTTGATGTTATTGTCCTAAAAATGAATTGAGATGATGGATGCAAAGTATCTTGCACAGTGTGGGAGATGTGTTGGAGATGTGGAGCCCCCTGGAGGACAGATTTTTGCTTGATGACCAGCCCTTGGATAATTCTGCCTTGCTCATGCGTGAGGCTCCAGAGGAAGAACACAATTCGGGACCTGTGTAACCATTCCTGAGCCATCTCAAGGGGCTAGAGGGACAGGGATGATAAATGATCCATTTTCCTCTCCCTTGTGTCGCTGAGGCTGATGAGGCAAAGAGACTTGGTGGCCTCAGCTATGGGAGAGTTTGTCTGAGGTTCCCAAGGTGCTATGGACCACCTTGTCCATTCACCTCCTGGGTTGTCTAGAGTTACCTAACCTTTCTGACCCTCTGTCCAGTGGGGAAATTACCCCCTTTCCAAGATTATTATGAAAATTAAGAGAGCTAATATATTCCAGGAATTCCTGGAATAGAACTGAGGTCTTAGAAAGCACTCAATGAATGCTACTTTCCTTCCCTCTGTGAACCCAGTGGCCAGAAAATTGGCAACTGGATGTTGGACTAAGACCATCACTAATTAGCTTGAGCCATAAGGAGGAGAGAAAGGAAACAAGAGCCAGGCCATTAGGTAGGACCAATGCGAGTCCATCTCTGGATGGATTTATGATGGATATTTAGGATTGGGTTTTATTAGAATGGCTGTGTAGAAGAGTAGAAACTTTATAGAATTTGGAGGCAGACAAAACTATTTTTTATATCAACTTTACGAGATACCAGCTGTGTGGCTTTAGACTAACTACGTATCCTCACTGTGCTTCTTTCTATGTGCTCACATATGGGAAGGATTAAATGTCATTGTGGGTGTGGAATACTTGGTAATACACAGTAGATCCCCAGTAGATGTTAACTTTCCCCTCTCTGAGGTGGGTAATCAGTTTGGTCTGCAGAAGACACTCATTGTTCTCTGTAAGTCACAGTCTCTGGGTCACCCGTGTGCACAGTCATGCATGGTGATGGGTAATGAGGTCATTAGTTCATCTTTGTTTCCCAGCCTCTTGGATGGGTCCTGGCATCAGGTGAAGACTCACAGCATTCAGGGAGCAACTGGGTGTTTTAGTTCCCAAGGTATTAGCATTTGTTGTAACCACATGCGTGCATTTGACAATGACTTCCCTGCAAAAAGTTCTGAGCCCTTTGAAGCCCTTGCCTCATTGTGAGCAAGATTTTAGAGACGTTATTTGCTAAACTTCACAGAGGAGGAGGCTAGGGGATAGAACAGAAAAGCAGTGCCATACTTGACATCTTTCCAGGCTCTGACTGTGGAACTTTTTGTAGTAACTCAGTTGGCATCTCAAAAAGAGGTTCTGGGATTTTCCTGGGGGAATCTCCAGGGTTCCTTTTGGAGACTGTGACCCTGGAAATGATTAATTGGGTGAAAACCAGTTATAATTTTGAGGACTAAGTTCTAAGCTTTGTGTTAGACAATTTGCTTTTCATCTCATTTTACTTTTACAACATCGTTACATATAAGGTGGATGTTTCCATGTTATAGATGAAGTTCTGGTCAAAACCTTTAGCTCATACAGTATAGAAGCAGCCAAGATTTAAATTTGGGAATTTCAGCTTCCTCTTTGTGACACCACACTAAAGAGTGGGAGGGTAAACCGAACCAGGGAATGTCCTAAGGACAGGGTAATGACAAGGAGATGGAGTGGCATCTAAACTTGATATTTCTGGGGGAAAACATGAAGAGAGTTTGTCTTGAAATCTGTATTAAATTTGGGAAAGGCCCAGTTATATACTCACTTTCTAGGAAAATATGGGGAACACACCTGTTAAAAGAAAGTGATCTATTCAACTTTAAGAAGGAAGAAACTGACACGTACTATGACAAGGATAAACCCTGAAGACGTTATGCTCAGTGAAATAGGCCCGTCACAACAGGCTTCCCAGGTGGCACTAGCAGTAAAGAACCCACTGTCTATGCAAGAAACATAAGAGACGCGAGTTTGATCCCTGGGTCAGGAAGGTCCCTTGGAGGAGGGCATGGCAGCCCACTCCAGTATTCCTGGAGAATCCCGTGGACAGAAGAGCCTGGCAGGCTACAGTCCATAGGATTACCAAGAGTTGGACATGACTGAATCGACTTAGCACAGCACAGCAAAGGACAAATACTGTATGAGTCCGCTTACAGGACACCTAGAATAGTCAACCCACAGAGACAGAAGCTAGAATGCTGGTTTCCAGGCTCCGTGGCTTTAAATTAGCTGGTGGGGCTATGTTCAGCCAAACCAAGAGAGGAGGCCCAGGGAATGAGCTCCCGAGTAGATGGTGTCCATGAGCCAAGAGAAGGCTTGGAAAGAGCAGACACTTCCCCGTCTTCTGCTGGACCAGCAGCTTCTGGGATCGATTGCTTCACATTCTCATGGAGACCATAAGCAAGCAAAGTGATATTTAAAGACAGTGGGAGAAACTCATGGCAGAGAACGCACGCTCTCTCTGAACAAACTGTTAATTAAATATGTTAGAACTTAGATTCTAACACGCAGGCATGAGATCAACATAGGCTTGACCCTGACTAAGGGCATCTGTGAGGAGGGGGCATTGCTAGGACTTTCCATAGCCCAGCCTGTTCGTGATACCGACCCCTTGAGAGAAGGATTAGCAGCACACCCCAAGCACGGTGGCGGACATGGTGTGGGCTGGGGGCTGGCTAACTATGGCTGGACCACACCCTGACTTTGTACAGCCCAGGAGCTAAGGATGGTTTCTACATTATTTAATGATTTTTAAAAAATCAAAAGACGGACAGTATTTCATGACACGTGGACATTATATGAAATGTGCACTCAATGAATGCTACTTTCCTTCCCTCTGTGAACCCAGTGGCCAGAAAATTGGCAACTGGATGTTGGACTAAGACCATCACTAATTAGCTTGAGCCATAAGGAGGAGAGAAAGGAAACAAGAGCCAGGCCATTAGGTAGGACCAATGCGAGTCCATCTCTGGATGGATTTATGATGGATATTTAGGATTGGGTTTTATTAGAATGGCTGTGTAGAAGAGTAGAAACTTTATAGAATTTGGAGGCAGACAAAACTATTTTTTATATCAACTTTACGAGATACCAGCTGTGTGGCTTTAGACTAACTACGTATCCTCACTGTGCTTCTTTCTATGTGCTCACATATGGGAAGGATTAAATGTCATTGTGGGTGTGGAATACTTGGTAATACACAGTAGATCCCCAGTAGATGTTAACTTTCCCCTCTCTGAGGTGGGTAATCAGTTTGGTCTGCAGAAGACACTCATTGTTCTCTGTAAGTCACAGTCTCTGGGTCACCCGTGTGCACAGTCATGCATGGTGATGGGTAATGAGGTCATTAGTTCATCTTTGTTTCCCAGCCTCTTGGATGGGTCCTGGCATCAGGTGAAGACTCACAGCATTCAGGGAGCAACTGGGTGTTTTAGTTCCCAAGGTATTAGCATTTGTTGTAACCACATGCGTGCATTTGACAATGACTTCCCTGCAAAAAGTTCTGAGCCCTTTGAAGCCCTTGCCTCATTGTGAGCAAGATTTTAGAGACGTTATTTGCTAAACTTCACAGAGGAGGAGGCTAGGGGATAGAACAGAAAAGCAGTGCCATACTTGACATCTTCCCAGGCTCTGACTGTGGAACTTTTTGTAGTAACTCAGTTGGCATCTCAAAAAGAGGTTCTGGGATTTTCCTGGGGGAATCTCCAGGGTTCCTTTTGGAGACTGTGACCCTGGAAATGATTAATTGGGTGAAAACCAGTTATAATTTTGAGGACTAAGTTCTAAGCTTTGTGTTAGACAATTTGCTTTTCATCTCATTTTACTTTTACAACATCGTTACATATAAGGTGGATGTTTCCATGTTATAGATGAAGTTCTGGTCAAAACCTTTAGCCCATACAGTATAGAAGCAGCCAAGATTTAAATTTGGGAATTTCAGCTTCCTCTTTGTGACACCACACTAAAGAGTGGGAGGGTAAACCGAACCAGGGAATGTCCTAAGGACAGGGTAATGACAAGGAGATGGAGTGGCATCTAAACTTGATATTTCTGGGGGAAAACATGAAGAGAGTTTGTCTTGAAATCTGTATTAAATTTGGGAAAGGCCCAGTTATATACTCACTTTCTAGGAAAATATGGGGAACACACCTGTTAAAAGAAAGTGATCTATTCAACTTTAAGAAGGAAGAAACTGACACGTACTATGACAAGGATAAACCCTGAAGACGTTATGCTCAGTGAAATAGGCCCGTCACAACAGGCTTCCCAGGTGGCACTAGCAGTAAAGAACCCACTGTCTATGCAAGAAACATAAGAGACGCGAGTTTGATCCCTGGGTCAGGAAGGTCCCTTGGAGGAGGGCATGGCAGCCCACTCCAGTATTCCTGGAGAATCCCGTGGACAGAAGAGCCTGGCAGGCTACAGTCCATAGGATTACCAAGAGTTGGACATGACTGAATCGACTTAGCACAGCACAGCAAAGGACAAATACTGTATGAGTCCGCTTACAGGACACCTAGAATAGTCAACCCACAGAGACAGAAGCTAGAATGCTGGTTTCCAGGCTCCGTGGCTTTAAATTAGCTGGTGGGGCTATGTTCAGCCAAACCAAGAGAGGAGGCCCAGGGAATGAGCTCCCGAGTAGATGGTGTCCATGAGCCAAGAGAAGGCTTGGAAAGAGCAGACACTTCCCCGTCTTCTGCTGGACCAGCAGCTTCTGGGATCGATTGCTTCACATTCTCATGGAGACCATAAGCAAGCAAAGTGATATTTAAAGACAGTGGGAGAAACTCATGGCAGAGAACGCACACTCTCTCTGAACAAACTGTTAATTAAATATGTTAGAACTTAGATTCTAACACGCAGGCATGAGATCAACATAGGCTTGACCCTGACTAAGGGCATCTGTGAGGAGGGGGCATTGCTAGGACTTTCCATAGCCCAGCCTGTTCGTGATACCGACCCCTTGAGAGAAGGATTAGCAGCACACCCCAAGCACGGTGGCGGACATGGTGTGGGCTGGGGGCTGGCTAACTATGGCTGGACCACACCCTGACTTTGTACAGCCCAGGAGCTAAGGATGGTTTCTACATTATTTAATGATTTTTAAAAAATCAAAAGACGGACAGTATTTCATGACACGTGGACATTATATGAAATGTGATTTATCATGTACCTCAGGGAAGGTGTATTTGAACACAGCCACACTTAGGTGTTTAATCACCGTTTGTGGCTCCTGTTGCAACAGCAAAACTGTTGTGACAGATAATACGGCCCGCAAAGCTGCACATACTTCTCACCTGGCTTTTACCATCTAGATCCCGGTCTAGTCCGATATTTTTTTTCAAACTCTGGGTCACAACCCACAAGTCAGTCATGAATCAACTTAGTGGAACATGATGATCAGCATTCAAGATGAAAAAAAAAAAAAAAAAATGGCAGAAAATAATCAGAATACATCATTTGTTGTAAGGCAGTTTTTCTCCTTAAAGATTTTTTTTTTAATTTCACTTAAGTAGGCATATGTGCACTCAATCGTGATGTAAACTGTTTCTTTGGTTTATGGGTCTTTGTTCAAAATGTAAAGAAAGCTACCAGGCTAGGTGAACCTAGGAAATTTACTGTTGCGTACCTGGATATCATGGATAACATTTGGATGCATGCCTCTCGGCTACGTCTGCTCAGGGCGTGGTTGTCTGTGCCCGAAGCCCAGGTTCAAGCCAGGTGGGTGTGGATTCCCCACTGCGTCTCTCTTCCCCAGAGCGCTGCGGTCCAGGATGGTCGAGATGCAATGCCTGATCCAGGTAGGGCCATTTCCTCATTTCTGCCCAATTTTTCTCCCATTTGAAGAGGGAGGTTTCAGTTTTCCCAGAGGGCAGTGAATAAGGAATGTTTGCTCTTGGGCAAAGAGGAAAACAAGCAAGACCCAGGACCAAGGCCACAGAGCTCCCTTCCTGACCCCTTCGATTGGCAGCTGACACGGGAGTGACGAAGGATGGCTCTTGTGCAAGCTGACAAGAGGCAAGATCCGAGGAGGCTTTGTGTTTACAAATATATTGTCCAAAGTGTCATGGATATCATTGAAAACATCAATTATCGATCGAGGGCAACAGATCACGGGTCCCAGCCATTAAAACAGAACAGAAATTCAGGTGTGGAGGAAGAAAAGGGGAAGAATGCGCAGAGGGTGGGAACACTGGTGTAACCCCTACCCCACTTCCCCACCCCTGCCCCCCAACCTTTCTCCATCTCCTTTTTCCTTTCCCTCTGTGTCTCTACCTGCTCGTCACTGCCAGTTTTTCTTTGTGCAATGGAAGGAAAATCATTGATTTGTTCAAGAGCATTTGCCCCAGTCTTAGAGGCTACCTGGTTTCCCTTTCTTTTCTCTCAACTGTGCCTGGCATGACTATGAACTAGACAAAATAATGACTCCATGAATTAGTGCTTAGCCAAGCTTCCTAGTCTCAAAGCTGTTTAATCATCAGCATCCTCCATAAAGACCTTTGCTGCTGCTACTGCTGCTAAGTCGCTTCAGTCGTGTCCGACTCTGTGCGACCCCACAGATGGCAGCCCACTGGGCTCCGCCATCCCTGGGATTCTCCAGGCAAGAACACTGGAGTGGGGTGCCACTGCCTTCTCCAATGCATGAAAGTGAAAAGTGAAAGTGAAGTCGCTCAGTCGTGTCTGACTCAGCGACCCCATGGACTGCAGCCTACCAGGCTCCTCCGTCCATGGGATTTTCCAGGCAAGAGTACTGGAGTGGGGTGCCATTGCCTTCTCCGAAGAAATTCATGGGTGATCCACAAATAGCAATAAAAAATAAAAATCTCTTGTGCTTTACACAAAGGAATGCTTATCCTGAAAATTGTAACAAACAAGTACATTCTCCTTACTGTGTCAATTCTTGATAAGTACATTATAGATTACAGTATTCATGTAAGTACTCTGTATTTTTGCAGGCTGAGATTGAACAGGCATGCTGTTTAAGATTTTCCTCCTTTAAATCTGAATCATAATATAGTGTGTCCCCTACATATGAACTTTCAAAGATGCATACGTGCATTTGCAAGTCCAGTTGGGTAAGTCAGTTCACCTGTGGGCATACATTGTCACAGGCTTCCTATACAAGTGTTGTGCTTTTGTATACTTTACTGTACAGTACTATATAGGGCACAGCAGCGCAGTATCTTCATTTCAAGCTCAGGATGTCCAGAAGCAAGTGTAAAAGCAGCAGTGATGTAGCTGGTACTACTGTATTTTTCAAGGTGCTGTACTGCAAGATTAAAAATATCTTCTTTATTTTTTGTGCTGTTTCTTATACATTATTTGTGTGAAAAGTATTATAAACCTATTACAGTATAGTACTGTATAGGTGATTGTTTTAGTTGGGTACCTAGGCTAAAAGACCCAAAGATTATCTTTGGCGTGACACTGCTACCTGGTGACCAGATCTTGTAATTCACACGCAAGATGTTTTACCACACTTTTTTGCAGCATTTTCATATTTTTGGCTAAATCAGAGAAAATCCAAAACACATATAGAAATTAACACTAAAGACTGCATTTTAAAAATGTACATATATCCTTAGGTTTTAAAATATTTTTCAGGCAAATTAAAGATAAAAGGTATCAACTTAATTTAAGGAACAAAAAAAAATCAGATTAATCATTTATACTATTCAACACTCTAGCATTAATGAAAGTGAAAGTGTTAGTCACTCAGTCATGTCCACCTACTTGTGACCCCATGGACTGTAGCCCATCAGGCTCCTCTGTCAACGCAATTCTTCAGGCAAAAATACTGGAGTGGGTTGCCATTTCCTTTGCCAGAGGATCCTATTGACCCAGGAATCTAACTCAGGTCTCCCACATTGCAGTCAGATTCTTTACTCTTTACCATCTGAATCACCAGGGAAACCCAACTTAATACTACTCAGCATTCTAATATTAATATGGAAATGTAGATACACTTGAAGTTTATATTGGATGTCTACTAATACTTTCCTCCATCTATTACTGTTCATTCTTCAACTTACAGGGCAATACTTTTTACATTGTAAACCTTAATTCTAGTTGCTTCTTTTTCACTTTATGGACATGACATATAGTTGACTCTTGAAGAACTCAGGGTTAGGGTGAGGATGCAGTAGAAACTCCTAGTATAACTTTATAGCTGAACCCTTATATGCTCGACGGGGCCCTCAGGGACCCGCTTGCTTGGCCTCAGGAAAGACGATTTTCTGAGCGAGATGAGAGGAGCCCCTCGGGATTCCTCTCCAGTCACTCCCGGGTCCTAATTCCCCGTCTCGAGCCTAAACTGGAACCTCATGTTTCGGCTCCAGTGCTGTCATGGACCTTGGGGTTCCTCTGGAGTCTCCCCAGGGGAGTCAGGCCTGGTCTCCGGTGGTTACGTGCACATCATCTTTCCTCCCGAGCTGTAGCAGCAGTGTCAGTGTTCCCGTCGAGTTGACCCAGGGATTTCTGTCTTTCCCTCGAGATGCCACAGGGCTGTGGAAGGACTCACCGTGGTCTGAGGTAATAGGCGGGTGACACTCCAGGTAGTGCAGGCAAATCACGTTCATCTGGAGTGGACTGAGACATGTATGGGACTTTTAGTATGGTAGCATGACCCCAGGAGAACTCCGCTATCCTGTCGAGAGCGCCACCTCTTGAGATGCAAAGACAATGGCGGGAATTTTTTGCCGACGAAGCAGGGAAAAGGACCTTCATCTCGAGATCATGGTGGGGAAACTGGGCTCTTCCTGAGTTGTGCTGGGACCCTCGTGTTCCACCAATGTGGAGACGGGTATGACTGGGAATTTCTTGAGTTGCAGCAAGGGTGGGAAGGACCCTCGTGAGGTTCAAGAGAGAAGGTGTGAATGCCCTCGAGATGCCACTGCAGAAAACGGCCTTATCTCGCCCGGAGGGGAGAACCTGCTGGTTTTTCTCGACTTGCGGCAGGTTATTCTCGAATTACGACAGGGCCTTAGGGAACCAATTGCGTGGCCTCAGGAAAGGCGAATCTCTGAGCGAGTTGACAGTAGCCCCTCGGGATTCCTCTCCAGGAAGTGCCGGGTCCTAAGTCCCCGTCTGGAGCCGAAACTGGAAACTCATGTTTCGGCTCCAGTGCTGGCATGGATCTTGGGGTTCCTCTGGAGTCTCACCAGGGGAGTCAGGCAAGTGCACGTCCTCTTTCCTCCCGAGCTGTAGC